>JALIZH010026637.1:0-56627 GCA_030522465.1 Rhipicephalus appendiculatus
GAAACGGAAAGTTAAATTTACAGCAATACACACGGTATACACTGATAGCGGCGAACAGAGCGTCGCCGTCGATCAACTGACAGGCGGTGAAGCACGTCGGAATTTATACGCGTGTCATCGAATATTCCAGTCTTATCACTGGTTGTCGTGCAAGCTCTGGAATAAGCTCGAGTGTTCGCGTCTTGCGCGCAATCTTAACAAAATGATCTACAATGATCGCGAAGCTTCTAGAACAATGAGGCGCGGTTTGCGCTGAGCATTGCTGACAGCCTTTGAGTGCGAAAACCGAATAGAGCAAAGTGAAAATAAGAAACGCGCGTGGCAATATACACCAGATTTGGTATTGCGTGACGTGACTGTAGAAAAAAAGATGCCTGGCAAGTGGTAATATAAAAATCATGACATGTCATGTGCAGCATGACTTCCATACCACGCTCATGGCGCGCTCGCGGCCGTTTCGCTAGCTTGATATACACCAAAATTGGTATTGCGTGACGTGACTGTATGACAAACATAGGTGGCAGGTGGTAACATGAAAATCGTGATATGCATATCATGTTAAACGCCATTTACATGCTACGCTCATTGTTCCCTGCGTCCAGTTCGCGAGCTTGATATACACGAAAAATTGGTATTGCGTGATGTGACTGTCTGGCGAACATAAATGACATGTTCTAGTATGTAAATCATGCCATGCATGTTATGTACAGAATGATTTCCTCCTTGATGGCTGCTTCGCATTACATCAATTCCCGAAATGCGTGGGATCTGTCGGTTTTTCTCTGTGCGATCACCTTCTTTTGCGGATACTTAGCGGCGTCTTATTCGTAACGTCGTACGGATCGAATTCGAGCGACGTTACGCAAGAAAATTTCTCGTGCCCACGCACACGCTGACTCCAAATCTTGACACAAAGTATACCTTTTGCCAGCAATGATGATGTCACAAGCGCCGAGTGCGTCGGAACGGAAGCAAGAATCAAAACCGAGAAGACACGCATTTTCGTTGTTTTTGTTTCGTAACGGCATTTTTTTTCCCTGTACCTCACTATGTAATGGTATGAATCTTTCTTTCCCTTCTTGGTTCTCAGCTGTATCGCTGCGGCGAAGAGTTTGTATTTTCCTCTCTATAGCGATTTCACGCACTACTAGAACCGCGAATACGTGCGGGCTTCCCCCCCCCCTCATTTTTCATTGCCTTAACAAGGGCTCGTAATGTATGGCTGCTTCTCGCAATTCTTCCTATTCTTCTCGTCCAGCACGGCACCGTCAGCGGCGCCGCAGGAGGCAAGTCTCTCGCATTCGTAAAAAGAAAGGAAAGCTTTCTCCGGTTTCAGTGAAATGGTCGCGCAATTATAGTTTCTCTTACGTATCGCGTTCCTGTCGGCACTTTCATAAGCCTCTTTAGTTCTTTCGCGCAGATTCTCTTAAAGAGGCGCATTCAATCATTTTACTAAAAAATAAACCTGATAATAAATGTTTTCATGATAAGCATTGTGTGTTACCATGATTAGGCGACCAAACCCAATCTGGCGTATTTTTTGTCATATTGGGCTGTGTACGCCAATATCACATCTGCGCAAGAGCGATCGTGATGTTCGAGACCAAAAAAAAAAAAACTGGTGGTTATGCCAAACGTACACGGTATCTCACGCAGGTTGAAAAAGGTTGCCGCCAGAAATGATCTCAGATTAGTCTGTTCCGCACCAAGCAAACTCGCAGGTCTGTGTAAGAGGGTTGCGCAGCTCGGCACACAAAGCAGAGCATTCGACATCAAACATATCAATAAATACGCTGCATGTGACAGATGTGTGGTGTATAGCATTCCTCTTAGTTGTGCTAAGCAATACATTGGACAATCTGGTCGATGTATTGACGTTCGTTTGCGGGAGCATGCAAATCTTCTACCATCTGGCAATGGTGGTAAGCTTCCGCTACATTGTAAGCAGTGCGGTTGTACACCCATGTTTGGAAGTGTATCCATTGTAGTTAAATCAAAGACGCAGTGTGACAGAGAATTGATTGAGGCGTAGCATTTTTGGAAACTTGGTGAGAAAAAAATGCGTAAGCATAGCTTTTGTGTCTATGACCATGACAGAGTGTGACTTTCTTCAACAATGGTGACTAGCATGGATAAGAATGGCGAAGTGATCTAGCAGGGTGTTTTTGCGCATGCTCTGTACGGACTTAGGAGGCGTGTTTTCGAAATAAATGTCAGTTATTAGTAGCCACCTCTGTGTTCACTGTCTCTGCTTCTGCCTCTCAGTTTTTCCTTTTTCGATGTTTTAGTGGCTTTCTTCAAGTGAATACGCTCAAGAGGAAGTAATATTTCGAGAATTCGGAGTAATTTTTAAATTGATGAATAAAATTTAGTGCTTTTTCTTACGACTAGTGAAGCGAAGACATGAAGTAAAAAAAGTGTCGATGCTTCCCGGCTTCTGACAGTAACGGCGTAAAGAAGGTGGTACCAGACCAGACCTGTCATAATAAAGATTACGTGGCCGTACATGGCAGCGGAATTTTGTCCTACGTACCTACAATTTGAGAGTGGGACACCAGTTATTATTCTAATACTTCATTTTCATGGAATCTTGAAGTAAAGAAATTGTCGCCGTCCTCTTCACCAAAATCGCCTTTTCGCCATCATTGGTAATGGTTCATACGAATATCAATTGCCGATGCAAAATTCAAAATGAATAGAAGCAGAATCTCTCTGGTGGACGAGGGGAAGATAACGCTGAATAATTATTTATATTTACTTGATATAGCAGCATACAGGGATATTACATGTCGTTAGCTATCAATTTATCATTGTTAGGCGAAGCGAGCTGACATTCGTCAGGAAATAAGCAACGTTAGTACTCATCACACCTTACTAGAACACTAACGCACCTTATTATGTTTACTACGAAGGAATGGAGTATTTGCATGTTACGTTCCGACGCAGACAGACTTGAGTAATTGATCCTGGAGGGGTGCTGGTCACACGAGAAGAATAATGATTGGCCAGTAGACCGGTCTCCAATCAGACCACTTTAGAGGACTCGGGATTTGGGGGAGGAGTAATTAGCACGCTAAGATGTGATCTCGCAGAGTAGTACTGCTTGTGCATTACAAGCTTTATTACGAGATGAAGTGGGGAAACAACGTGCTTGAGTACGCCGTCATCGATACAAGTGGCCCCTGAGGTGAAAATGTAGGAAATAAAACAGTTTTAACGCGACAGCGTTAAAAAGCTCGTTTCTCAGGAATTCCGGCGTCGGCTTTATTACAAGATGAGCTATGGATAGAATAGTTGAGTAAGCGGAAGAGTTCTACAGAGATCTGTACAGCAGCCGAGACAGTCAGGATGATAACGTAAGAAGCAATAATAGCCCAGAGGAATCTGACATCCCACCAGTATTGACCGGAGAAGTAAAGAAAGCCCTAAATTGAATGCAGAGAGGCAAAGCGGCTGGTGAGGATGAGGTAACATCAGACCTGTTGAAAGACGGTGGAGAGATTATGTTAGAAAAACTGGCCACCCTGTATACGAAGTGTCTCTCGACAGGGAGGATACCAGATTCTTGGAAGAATGCCAACATCATCTTGATCCATAAGAAAGGGGACGTCAAGGACCAGAAAAATTACAGGCCCATCAGCTTACTGTCCGTTGTCTACAAGCTATTTACAAAAGTAATTGCTAACAGAATTAATACAACATTAGAGTTCAATCAACCAAAGGACCAGGCAGGATTTCGTACAGGCTTCTCAACAACAGACCATATTCATACTATCAATCAGGTGATAGAGAAATGCGCGGAATACAACCAACCCCTATACATAGCCTTCATAGATTACGAGAAGGCATTTGATTCGGTGGAGACATCAGCAGTCATGCAGGCCCTGCGGAATCAGGGCATCGACGAAGCCTATATAAACATAATGGAAGAAATCTACAGCGGATCCACAGCCACGATAGTCCTCCATAATGAAAGCGACAGAATCCCAATAAAGAAGGGCGTACGACAGGGAGACACGATCTCTCCAATGCTATTCACCGCGTGTTTACAGGAGGTTTTCAGGGCCCTAGATTGGGAAGAGTCAGGGATAAGAGTTAATGGAGAGTATCTCAGTAACCTGCGATTCGCTGATGACATTGCATTGATGAGTAACGCGGGAGACGAATTACAGCTTATGATTACTGAACTGGATACGGAAAGTAGAAGAGTAGGTCTGAAAATTAATATGCATAAAACTAAAGTAATGTGGAACAATCTTGGCAGAGAACAGCGCTTTGCGATAGGTGGCGAGACACTGGAAGTTGTAAAGGAGTACGTCTACTTAGGACAGGTAGTAACCGCGGAGCCGAACCATGAGAGTGAAATAACTAGAAGAATAAGGATGGGATGGGGCTCATTCGGCAAGCATTATCAAATCATGAATGGTAGTCTACCACTATCCCTCAAGAGGAAGGTATTTAACAGCTGCATCTTACCGGTACTTACCTACGGAGCAGAAACCTGGAGACTTACAAAGAGGGTTCAACTTAAACTGAGGACGACGCAGCGAGCGATGGAAAGGAAAATGATAGGTGTAACCTTAAGAGACAGGAAGAGATCAGAGTGGGTCAGGGAACAAACGGGGGTTAAGGATATCATAGTTGAAATCAAGAAGAAGAAATGGATATGGGCCGGGCGCGTAGCACGTCGACAGGATAACCGCTGGTCATTAAGGGTAACTGACTGGATTCCAAGAGATGGCAAACGCGTGAGGGGGAGACAGAAAATTAGGTGGGTAGATGAGATTAAGAAGTTTGCAGGTATAACGTGGCAGCAGAAAGCACAGGACCGGGTTGATTGGCGAAACATGGGAGAGGCCTTTGCCCTGCAGTGGGCGTAGACAGGCTGATGATGATGATGATGATGATGAGCTGTGGGAACAACGTCCTTGAGTACGCCGTGATCGATAGAAGTGGCCCCTGAGGTGAAAATGTAGGAAATAAAACAGTTTGAACGCGATAGTGTTAAAGAGCTCGTTTCGCAGGAATTCCGGCTTCGGCGGCTGTGTTAGCGTCGTTGGTTATGAGCGAAAAATCATTATCTTGTCAGTGACCGAAAAGTCGTCAAAGACGCAAATAAATAAAAATTTCCGGGGCCGAGTGAGAATCGAACCAACTCCGTTTAAGTGGCAAGCAGGTGTTCTACCACACAGCCACGCGCAAGCTTTTTTTCCCCCTTTAATGCATGAAATCATTACCTGCAATTGTTGCAAACTGCGCACAACATAATTTGTCACATTAGAATTGTTTTAACATGCACAACACCTACATTGTTCCAAACAGTAGGAGGCACGCGTATGCTTGGAAATACATTTAAAATCACTTTCTCTGCATGATAATGCAGTGAAAATAAATCGTGCATCACAAAAGCACGCGTTCTCTGTACATACGTAATAATACAAATATTTAATATCGCAGTAATATTGCGTGCTACAAGCGTACCTTGCCATCGGGCGTCACAACACCTGAATAACACAACGACTTCGTGGTTTAAAGCCGGCCACCCATTACAAAAGGCATACACATTACTGCACCCATTTCCTTAACCCCACGTAGTGCGTGTATAGCAAGTATGCACTAAGTGGTTGAAGTACGCACTAGGGACATGATATCGCTATCGCGTTCAACTCTTGAAGGCGAAGCGTAAGGGTCCCCGAATTTTTTTTGCCCAATATAAATGGGTGCTGTAACCGGCGTGTTATTTTATTTCGAGGGCTTACGAAATACGAAGGCTCCACAGAACGTTCAGCAATCAGCGGCATCGAGATAACTTTGTCGTCGTCTGGTTGGTGCGCGTATTACTGATTGACGATCATTCCAAATTTTGTGGACGTCACAGTAATGTTCTCCGGGCGTACACATTTAACGTCCGCCAAGCAATCACCTCGTCTCAGGATATTTTGGACTCTTGTACCACGAAGCCTATTAGAAGTTCGGTTTTTCTGGGTCCCCGGGCATGCCGGACTTTTTCTAAATGAAGCCGCTGACTTGCTCGCTACGACGTCTTTAAATCGCCCGGTATTGCATGTAGTTCCACATTTTTCTTTTATTACTGGAGAAAGATTTAAACGCCTGTTATCTTTAAAAAACAATGAAAAAGCTCTCATACAATCTGAGGAGTTCAGGCACTTGCAGTTCTCATGGAACACCGCAAAATGCATATCACCTCAATGCGAGGTGACCCTCACAAGCTTTCGCTGTAGAGTTCCCCGGTTAAATTATTCTCTTCATAAATCTGGCTTCTCATTAACAAAGCTTTGTGCCGTTTGCAATGAACCGGAAACAAGAGATCATTTTCTCCTCTCATGCCGCCGTTTTGCCTCACTCCGCCGAATATTTCGTGAAAGGCCGACTGGTGTACTGGGATTACCATTTAATACCTCGAACCTGTTATCGTTTGGAGCCAGTCAGTTTGGCGTGGGCCACCGTGGTGCTCTGTCTGCGATGCATTAATTCATTCAAGCAACCGGAAGGTTAAGTTGCTAGTGGTACTGTCTCATGGATACAATTCCTTTCCCCCCCCTCTTTTTTATATATTTTATCTTTGCCTTTTCGAACCCTTTTGCCTTATTCACATTTCCTTCTTTACACTACGTTCCATCCTTCTATGTTTTTTTTTTTTTTTAAATGTTATTTGGCCTTTAAATTTCCTCTATAAGGGACAGTGTGGCCAATCCCCCTTGAGGGTATGAGCCAAGTTCTTCTAGACGACAAGAGAAGACAAGCACGCAATGCCGGGATGGCGACCGACGGGGGCTATTGTTTCTAGCCTCGTCACTCTGCTTTTGGTCTCCAGGTGATTCTGACTGCTCACCATAGCAAGCAACACCTTTTAAAGCTAAGTTTCTTTTGCTTCATCAGATAGCTTTCCGAGGGCTGCTGTTGTCTTGGACGAGCGCGCTTCCTCGCATCCGCATCAGGTGTGGCACCGGTCATAAAGGGGAAAGCAAAATTGCTCTCTCATGGGTGTACAGGTAAGATCGAACACGAGGTCCCTGTCACAATTCCCGATTCTAATGAAATTTGCTGGCGGCGCACATATTAGACGTAGGACAATGGTTTGGAAACTAGCTTTGTGAAAGGAAGTTGTTCACTAAAAAAAAAAAAAAAAGACACAAGCTCCTCAATTATGATGATACAAATACCTTTCACCAATTTCCTTATTCTGAGGTGTAAGCCACCGAGAGATAAACAAGGTGATTTTAGTCCCATATGCGTGTGTAGCCGCGCCCCTCTCTCCATAGTGAGAGAGCGCGGCGCGGCGTCAAAAAAAACCATGCGCTGACACGCTGCAACGCGTACGTGTGGTCAGTCCTTAAAAGCAAACACTTGTGAAAAAACCCAATGGGTCCCTTACGCACTCACGTAGGACGACTGAAAGGCGAAATCCACCTTTTTCTTCCCAGTCGATGTATTCTTCCTCCCCCGCCACCCTCCGAAAGGTTTCCGCACCCAATGTGGTTTTGCATTGCCTACATCAGGGGTCTCAAACTCACCTCAGCCAACGGGCCGCAGTCGCGCAAATTAGTCCCGCAAGGGCCGGGTCAGTGAAGCAAGTAGGAGCGGCGGGGGGGGGGGGGGGGGGGGGTTGTAGTACAATTTGCGAGAAAACGCTGTCATTTGAAAGAAAGCTGTCCCATATCTCATATACTCTAATCATGACGCCGATTGTGAAATAAAATTTTTGTTTCATGGTTATGTTTCAAAACAAGAGGAACACGTGGGACGCCTCCCTGAAACAATGTCTCAAACCAATCAGGCTCACGAACATACTTAATAAGAACAAAAAAGTGGGGCGAAGACACTCATGTGCGGGCCGCGGGCCGCAACCCAGAGCCTTGCGGGCCCCATGCGGCCCGCGGGCCGCGTGTTTGAGACCCCTGGCCTACATGATCGGAGGCACCTTATCTGGCTTTGCACTGCATCCATGATCGGCCCGTCGTTGAGCAAGCTCCAATGCCATGTGACGACGTCATCATGAGACGTCACGTCACTGTGATGTCACTCTGAAGTCACAATGGCGCCACGAATTTTGTGATACGGTGATGTCATCACGTTATGATGATGATTTCTTGCATCGCTTGACGCCAACGGGAGCAGCCGACACGGGACGCCGTTTAATTTTCGCGTTTAACCTTAAAAAATCTGAGTGCTCAACTGTCTGACGAGCGTTCCGCATTGAGGCGAGGTGAGCATCTAGGTTTGGCACGACAGCGTATTCGAGTTAATCGGGACAAATGAAAGCCGCCCTTTACACAAAGTGGGAGCTGCACTCATATTTCGGGTTAGTGCCGCTTATCTGCGCACTTTCTTCCTTCCGGGACCCCGTTGTGTTCTCGGTGCCAAAGTAAAACCTAACAATAAAGCAAAAAATAGGAATGCGACTTCCTACAGTGGTCTTGTATGGTAATGAGCCCATTTGTATTCAACGGCAATCTCTGCGAGGATTCGCGGAGAATAGCACGGCTTGATGAGCACTAAGGGAATATATACAAGAAAGACAGAATACTTCGTCCGAGGCAATCTTATACATCACCTTCCCTACTTTTCTTGTCGGGTAGGCCACACTGCTTCAAAAAAAGCAGTGTGGCCTACCCGACATTGCATTGTTTTCACACTCTAGAGCGCTAAGTGTAGCAAAGATTCTACATAGACCACACTGACGACAAATTGTGACAGCTTTTTAAAATAAATACTCGGATCAGTCAAACAAAATCTTTCCTTTAGTTGTGCTGTCTTCATAGTGGCTACAAGGATTACTTACGACTGTTTTCGCTATGTTGATGATTCTGTTATTTATATATTTATCACAGGGTTTTACGACCCAGCTGATCAGTTGTTCCTGCTTAGTTATAAGGCTGCAAAGATTCAACCGCGATGATGCAGGGTTGATTGCAAGGGGGTTGCAGTGTTGTACCGCAGAAAAGTCCTTTTGTAGTTTGAATATTAGGACCAATAGGTTCTCTTACTTCGACGGCCTTTTTAACTTCGTTGTGGCCAAGTTATCAACGCATGAGCACTGACAACATAAAAAAAAAACAATTACAACAACGTAACAACTTGGAGTACCAACTCATTTTTCTCCTGAAATTTTTTTTTCGCGCTCTCAAATTAGATGCGCAAGCAATCCTTGTAGGTGATGTATTATTTAGGAAAGGGGGGAGGTTTCACCGTACGTGGCCCAAGAAAGAGGATTGGTCGGTTAACGCATTTTCCGTAAATAGGGAAAAAAAACAAGTAGTTAGGCGAAGCGTCCAATGGTGTTTGAAAAGAAAGTTGGTTTTGTTTACAAAAAACAATTGAGGACACTTTGTAAATTGCAAAGCGTGTTCGGCGAAAGTATGTGCCCATTGAAACGGGGTCAGAAACGGGGTCAGAATGGAACGCGATGTGCTGCGCGTCTCCCTCTTTGCATGAGTGGGCGGATTGTGGCCGGGTTACCGGGTGACGCGCGCGCGTGGAAGCCATCCGACTAACTCGACTCCTGCAACAAGACGTCTAAGGTTTCTCTTTTTTTTCTTTTTGCTATGTGCCACGGTGCCATCAAGTGATTAGGCCGCACTTGGCACCGTTCCAGGGCACGGACGGACGAACGCGCGCGAGTATGAGCCGTTAAAGCCTTTCTCCTTATTATTATTATAGAGAGGTATCGGAAGAGAGGTGTATCACACCTTTTCGCCAGTCAGTGAACGAACGGGACCACGAAAAAAAAAAAAGTGGTGAGCTAGACGCAGTTCATCGTCTTCTTCATCATGTTCCTGCTCTTCACCTATCTGAAATTGTAAAAGCAGAAAATATCAGACGAAGACAAGCAAGCATGAGCAGTTATCTTGAAATGCCTTTCTGCTGAAACTAGGTAAGGTTGAGAAAAAAACGTCGGGTGTGGAAGCTCCTCTCCCAGGTCTTAGTGGCGCTGACCAAAATAGCAAGAAAACAAAAGCTAAATTCCTATAAGGAGTGTGGTGGAACAAGATGAAGGTCTCTTGGCAATAAGACTATTCAAAGCCACTACCACAGGGCTCCAATGTGCAACATACTTATCTCACCAGCATTTAAACTCTAGCAGTTGGTAATGGAAACTTTCTATTTGCTTTTCTGACGCGCTAACTGATCAAAGCTACCTCTTAATCTAGATAGTTTCCTACGCCTACCGCTCTAGAGACCTAGGGAACGAAACCATAGCGGAAATAAAGAATAATAATGCAATTTAGTCCGCCCATGTGAGTCACTCCCCCAAGAAGTAGTGAGATGTGGTCTCTTGTCCCGAGGGAGGTGCAGAAACAGGAAACAGGCGGTGTCCAAGGGAGCGAGGAAGCGCGGCCTTCTCGGCTGGGGCAATTCATTTCGCTAAAGGCGAGAAGCGCGACAGGGCGGCACATTTTCTCAGTTCCGGGAAAGGGCCGTAGTGACCAAGGCAGGAGCCGCCCACCGAAAAGCCTAAATTGGAAGAAGACGGCCGCGTACTGGCCAGCTTCTTTGCCTTTTATATGTGCGAACCCCTGGCAATCTACTTTTCTTTTACCATTGCTGCCTCACGCGGCTCTTTCTCTTATCAATAAAGTGAATCAGTGCTTTGCTATCTCAATTATGGGGTACCGGTAAATGACGCCGTTTGTTTGATTCCTATATACGATTGGTATCCGCCAGATCATTCGGCCCACTTATACTATCGACTCCTTAATTTCTTTGATGCCCCAAGACCTTGTGAGCGCGACAAAAATGTTACCGAAACTCTCGCACCTTTGCCGAACAAGTTGCTGAAAATGAACTTCCGGACACAGCGCTCAATATATTTCGTGTGACTGTGCCTTGAGTTACTATATGCATAGGGGCTTTTTATTCAATGATTGTTATTGAATGGTTGTCTTAACCGTAACCCGACCATTATTTCTGCGTTGATGAACATAGTGTATGAGCAGTTTTTCTGTCAACACCATTCCGCTACTCACCTGGCTTCTACAAGTGCACTTGACTACCGTTGTCTGACGTTAATTGTTGAGGAAAATTCATGGAGGGTAAACCAACAACTGCAGCTAAGGAGCTGTCTTTCTTCATATTAAAGAGGAAGAAGAAGGACGGGACAGAAAGGCCGGTAGGTTAGCCAGTTATCAGACAACCAACGACGCCGCCGCCGACACCGACACCGAAGCCGGAATTTCTGCAAAACGAGCTCTTTAACGCTGTCGTGTTAAAAGCCTCGGTGCTGTGAACGGTTTCGGCTAGTGCCCCAGGGCCCACTCGTTCCACGATGGGCGATTGTCAAGTCTATTTAGCACATTTGAAAGTTCTTAAAGAAAAATTGTTTCTGCTTCCAACCTGATTGAGAGAGGTACATTGTTAAGAGTTTGGATGATGGCGCTACAGTCCCATAAATAAAATTGTTATTAAGCAAGGTGAACAAAACTATAGATTCCAAACACGCTACAGCTCGCTAGCAAAGCCCCTATGCCACTGTACATGGACTGTACTCACACGCGTGCTTATCTTTCTTTTAACGCGATAGCGTTAATGAGCTCGTTTCGCAGAAATTCCGGCGTCGGTGTCGGCGTCGTTGGTTGTGAGCAAAAAATCATCATCTTTCCGTGACAGAAAAATCGAGAAAGATGCAAATAAAATAAATAATAAAAATTTCCTGGTCTGAATTAGGATCGAACCCAGGTCGTCTGCGTGACAAGCAGGTGTTCTACCACACAGCCACGCTTCTGCTTGGGACGACATATAAAATAACTTCCTCTGCTTGGGATAGCAGTGAAAATAACTTTCATGCTTTGCAAACACGCGCGTCCTGTATACAGGCGTCACACTACAACATGTAATATCGCAGTAATATTGCGTAGTACAAGCGTGCATTACCATCGGCCGCCAGAAGATGTGAATATCATAACGACATTGTGGTTCAAAGCCGTGTACCCTTTACAAAAGGCACACACGTTACTGCGCGTATTCCCTTAAGACCACGTAGTGGGTGTGATGATGTTATTGGGGCAGGACCGCTCCCGAAAGATCTAGACAGTACGCCAGTGCACAAAAACACGTTCACACTTATATTACAACTCCACACATGGACAGACATGCATTGACACTTAATGGGCACGCGAGCTAAACAACATATATTGGCTTGCACTAATTAGTGTCTGAGCAATAAGCGTCTCTCGCCGTATCGTTGCCGTGAACACCGACGCCGGTCGCTCGGGGATGGTGCGCCGCCTTGCTCGTTTGGGACGGTGCGCCGCCTGGCTCGTTGGCAGCCCTCAACGTGGGTCGGCCCTCGCCATGCTCCGGCCCTCTGCCGCAACAGCAGCAGTAGAAGTGCTTGGGGCTGGTTGCTCAGCAGCAGCACCCGGCCACGGCGTCTAGTCCCGACAGCACACCGAGGTTGCGCCAGCCCGTGTGACGGCAGCAGTAACGGTGGCCCACAGCGGGGACTCGAGTAACCGCTGTGGACGGCAGCACGGTCAGCGGCACCTCGCCTGCCCCCTGGGCCAGTCGGCCAGCTGGAATGCAGGCCTCGTTGCTCGTTCGTCGGTCTCAGGAACGGGAACCACCGCACACCGCCTGGTCCCTGGGCCAGTCGCCCAGCCGGAGTCCTGCTCGGCCACGAACGCTGCTCCGTCTCGAACACCACCGTCGCGCACTTCCGAAGGCACGGGTCTCCCACCCTCTAGGCCGCGCTTCTCGAGCTGCCGACATCGTCTTCTTCGGTACCGCATGGCACATACGCGCACAATCGCACTTTGCCACCGCACGGCACACCATTTTCGTTCTTGAAGTACCGGTTTCGTGTCCGCGCACGACATATTATCACAGTGGGTGCATAGCAACTTCGAAAACATTTCCCGCGTTTCTCGCGCATAATTGCTCATGGTTTAAAGCATGCTACCCATTACATAGTGTGCACTAAGTGATTGAAGTACGCACTAGGGACAGGATATCGCTATCGCGTTCAACTCTTAAAGGCGAAGTTTAAGGGTCCCCCAAGTTTTAGTTATGGGCGAATTTCACGAGGTAATATTGTTGCACGCGATATTGCTCGAAGCTGGCCTTGTCAGATAACTCTGTAAACTTCTCGACTGTTTTCTACTGGTTAATCACACTGCGGACACAACTCTCGCAGTTGAGAAAATTCAAAAACTTATGCGAACACCGGATATAACCAGATGTACCATTACCAGCTACATGCGTTACCAGATATAACAATGAAATATATGATGATAAATGTAGAACGGAGATCAGATTCTCAACAACAGACGACTGTGCTCGCCAGGTGCATTGATAGAAAATTATTCCGGCGTTGGGAAATGTTCGGAGGGGGGGGGGGGGGGAATTAAAGCTTTTTTATTTTAATTCCTGTTTGTGTTCTTAGGTCTCCTGTAGTCGTTAAAAATGCGATATAGATATTTTTGAAAGGGCATGGGTATAAGGAATGGGATTTCAGTTGGTCGCGCAGCTTCAGCTCTTCATCACAATGTCAACTGAGATATATCAGCTTCGATGTATCACTTCCGGAAAAAAAATTGCAGTTATCATATTGATTTTCAACCCCTATATCAACCCCACGCGCATGCCCATGCATAGCAATGCTCCTGTTGATTACATTCATATTCACAGTTTGAATGACAAAATGCGCACAGCTACAAATATCATAAATATTATAACCGCTATCGAAGTCACTTAAGACATCCGTATCATAATGTTAGGAAGCTCACAGTAAAATTAAAGCAATCTGTTATACTAGAACACCCCTGATAGAGTATTCATATCATTGCATATGGTAGTCTGTGATATGCGATTTAATATTTGGAAGTTATAATTTGCTAATAAGAGGTGGAGGAGCGAAATCAGTGGAACATAGAACGCAAACATGATATTCAATAAAAGCCTCATATTTCAGCAGGCAGGAAGATGGAAAATGTTAGTGCAATAAAGTCAAGCAACTGCACAGCCTGATTCAATAGAGCTGTATACAAAAGAAATGTCGCAACACAAAGCAGATTTTTTTTTTTTTTGATAGCGTAGAAACAACAAAACATGGAAATCATGCGCTGTTCCGGCCTTCATTTCTTTCCTGGGATTTCCTCACGGTAGGCATAAATGCCACCAAAAAATGCGTTAGAGGAAAGACAAAAGTTGGCAGAACTGGCATGCCTATAGCTTCTCGAAGTCCGCCGCGGTGGTATAGCGGTTAGGGTGCTCGGCTGCTGACCCGAAAGTCGCGGGTTCGATCCCGGCCGCGGCGGTCGCATTTCGATGGAGGTGAAATGGTAGAAGCCCGTGTACTGTGCGATGTCAGTGCACGTTAAAGAACACCAGATGGTCAAAATTTCCGGAGCCCTCCACTACGGCGTCTCTCATAATCATATTGTGGTTTTGGGACGTTAAACCCCAGATATTATTATTATTATTATTATAGCTTCTCGAAAATATAATCTTATTCTGTATTGTGCTGTAACGCTAGAAGCTTTTTTAATGGTAGAAACACAATACGGGCCTTAGATGCAAAAGAACTTTTTTCAAATACTGGACGATGGGACACCGAAAGAAGAAGAATGATGGTTTTCTTACTTCTTTTGCAACTGCCTGCGCTGGACTGTGTGCACACACCACCTTTTAAGCCAGAATTTTTAAGCCAGGGCTAAGGGAACCCGAGCGTGGTGCGACCATTCCACTGTTTACTTTGAAGTCTGCAGTTTCCTGTCTTCTTTTTTTTTTTCTTCGTGGCATTTTTTTCTGCACCTACTTCCTACGTTTCAAAACTCGGCGCATTGTGTGTGTGCCTCTTATGCTGTATACCAGCTTCAGTGAAACAGTTATAAGATGGCATCAAAGAAACCTTTTCTTATCTGATATATAATAAATGTTAGCTACAACACCTTCAACAGCTGTGAAAGACGCGATGGCGACATGCCACAAAGGAAGTACACCCGTACAATGAAACAAAGCGAATGCTATGCGCGAAGACAGAATACAGTGCGGGCTACGGTCTTCGTGAACACAACAGTGGAGTGAGCTATGTATAGTGATTTAAAGCCTGTCCGAGCAGCTGATATGCGGTAATGCGCAGTGAGTTCGAGAACCAATATTTATTGTTTACAAGGGCGTATCATCGCACTGGCGTTTCTTGAGTTACTCTCCTCGTGACTCCTGACACGCAAAAAAGGGGAAATGGGAGACATGAGCATTTTTCAAAAAATAATAATAAATCATGCTTGCATAGTACGAGTCCGTAAAGCAACATGCGAACCTGCACAGCAGATTACTTTTTTATGCTTTTGCAGATGATTATGATAAAATATTTCTGAGCGCTTTGTAATGGGTGGACCTTTCGCTTTCAGGGTTTTCGCCGTACATGTACGGCAGCGCCTAACATGGCCCAAATGGTTTTCGCCGTACATATACGGCACTGCCTCTATGTTTAAAACGCGCGCCTTTTTCGAACATTTCTCTTCTTTGGCATGTGCTGCCACACTTCGGGAATAGGTGGAATTTTTTTCATGCGCCGATGTTTCTCCGATGTTTTTTTTTTCTTTTTTGCTTCGCACAACGGCGATCTGGCAACCGCTGGCGCATCCGAGCACGCCCGCGGTGCGGCTGGTTTAAAACGCGCGCCTTTTCCGATCACTTTTCTTGCTTTTATGTGCTGCCACGCTTAGGAACACGTGGGATTTTTTTTTTCACGCGCCGATCTCTCTCTGTTGCTTTTTTGTTTTTCAAAGCGGCGCGGCAGCTTTCGCTTGCACACCCAAACGCGCGCATGCGGTGTGGCTGGTTTCGGTTTCGTCCTTCGGTTGGTTATCGCTTCTCGCACCCGCAAAGCTGATGCCAGCCTGGTTTCTAATATCTCAAAGTGTGACCGCTTGTGACTCTCTCGTTTATTGCTCCTCGGGGCGCGATTACATCTGTTTCGAGAGGCGCTAAATGATAAAAACGACGCCACCGGGGTTGAGTTTCCTGTTTAGGGTTTCCTAATGTATCGTTTTATGTGAATTCACCCACGTTGACGCCTAATGACCCATCTCTATCCCGAAAACTAACGCCAAGATCATGATACAACCATTGTGGTAGCTGAACTAGTTAACATACACCTGGACAGAGCATACACCGAATCTCCCGCAGAAATCGCGTCAGCATGCGTATAACGCTAGCACTCGATATATCCGAAGTCAGCAAGAGAAACGCCAAGAAGCGTCATACCCAGTAATAGCGTTACATACGCCTGTGCTCATGCATAAACCTAACATGATCACGTATCAAGAGATATAAGGCGCGTTTGTGAAGCCTCCTGCTTGAGCGTCAGCAGCGC
Organism: Rhipicephalus appendiculatus; assembly: GCA_030522465.1. Taxonomy (NCBI): domain Eukaryota; kingdom Metazoa; phylum Arthropoda; class Arachnida; order Ixodida; family Ixodidae; genus Rhipicephalus; species Rhipicephalus appendiculatus. The sequence goes on from JALIZH010026637.1 coordinate 16,340, forward strand.
CGTTGATAGTGCGCCCAATATTTCTCGTCGCAGAAAAGTTCGTGGTTTCGACTACCTGGTAATCCAAATCAACGAAACTTTTTTTCCTGGTTTCACAGCGAAAGATGTTATGAGATCACAGCAAGGGTGCCGTAGTTGTCCGCCGCCGCCGGTGTCCGTAACCGCTATCACGCGAAATAAGAAAAAAAAAAGCTAAGAAAAAAACTTCCGTGATGGAACGGGGTTCGAACCTGGGTCCTCTCCGTGGCAGCCCAGTATTCTAGCACAAAACCATGCCGTTTTTATTCTTTATTGTCTATAATTTAATGTCATGTCAAAAACATACATATTCAGCACAAAATACGAGAAAAAAAAAGAGGCATAACATTGCTGTTGCTAGATACAAAGGTCAACCTTTCGAAGATTTAAAACTGCTGCAATGAAACCAGGTCATCTAACATGGACATACATATTGTATTTTTATGCCGTATTTTTTATGGGACATTCTACAAGGGACTTTAAAGGAAGGCTTACCGATTACTCCCTATGGTATTCGCTTCCTTCCTACAGATACCGCACCCTATGACATGGTTATATTGAAATGCATGCACGGCATATGGAAAACAAGAATGGCGGTACAAAATGCTTACCCAGAGGGTCGTCCCGCTAGAGAGCATTTTATACAATAAAAAACCACCAGGCCTGCGCAGAAGGCGCAGCACAGCCACAGCGAAAGCTGAGAGAGCGGCCTTTAGCCTTTTTTAAACACTCTTGGGGCAACTACTACAAGCCCACTTGCATGGTACCCACTACGCTATAAATCATCATAATTTTTGTGTTGTGGGGAAGCGTCTACTATGCCATTCTTCGTCATTCTTCAGAAAAGCGCGGTGTCCGCTACACTCTTGTAACGAATTATGTGCACTTTGTTGACGCTGTGGCTGACGACGATGAAGAATAATGCCACAGGCTTTTGTAATGGGTTCGAGCATTGAACGACCCACTCGTTACGCAATTCGCATTGTGTGACGCCTAGTTCTTACTTTACTGCTCTAAAACGCTTTACAACACACGTTAACGCGATTCCTTACCCGACATGAAGCCTGCCTAGGGTCAGTTTGCACCGCAGTTTCAAGCAGTGGCGTAGCTCAATGGTAGAGTGCTGGGCTGCCACGCAGAGGACCCGGGTTCGATTCCCATTCTGTCACAGGTGTCTTTTTATTTATTTAGTTTTTTTCTTTTTTCGTGCGATATTTGTTACGGACACCGGCGGCGGCGGCGGACAACTACGGCGCAGAAACGACCCTTGTTGTGATCTCATAACAGCTTTCGCTGTAAAAAACCATGCCGGATCTCGAACCTCCTGTCCACAAAAACCCTATACAAGCGTTACGTCGGGAAGGAAGCGCCTTAACACGCGCAAGATAGCTTGGTAGAAGAGTAAAATAACAACCGGGCTTCACAGAATGCGCATTGTGTAACCAGGCGTCACACAATACAAATTACGTAACGAGTGGGTCGTTGAGTGCTTCCAACCCATTACAAAGGGCTCAGCCATAATTCTTCGTCGTCATCAGCCACCGAATCAATTAATGGAGCAGTGGGTACCTTGCAAGCGTACTTGTATTAGTAGGCCCAAGAGAGTTCGCAACTGGTTCTAGAAAGACGCTCTTGCAGCTTTCGCTCTGACTGCGCTGCGCTTTCCGCGCAGGTCTGGCGGTTTTTTTTCTTTGTCATTCATATTTTACGAACTTACTTCCGTGACGCAAATACGTCAGTGAGTTCTTGGTGGACCCCGGCATAAAACGAGTTCGGGTTAAAAAACTCAGGGTCTCTAATGCATCAGCGTGAGATGACTCGATGAGCAAAACCGATCTCGTTTTTCTTCTCAGTCGATGTTTTGATCCTCTCCCGCCCCCCTCCCTGGCGGTGTGTACCTAATGTTGTCTTGCATTGCCTCTATAATCGGAGGCATTACTAGCTTTCCGCAGCTTTCATTCATCAATCGCCGAAGTAACTGTGTTGACACAAGAAGTAATTATCTATTCTTGTTTTGCGTATACCAACGTTAAGGCTTCTTTTGACATGTACTGATGCGAATTATTATAAATTTAAAGTAAGAAATTAGTATGGGCTGAACATTTATGTTCATGTTCATCATTTTTATGTTCTGTACATAGTTTCTTGATAGTTTTTTTGCATATTACAGTTAATGTGGACCAATATGAGCCATTAATCGTTCATAAATATTAAAGTTTGGTGGCAGGAAAAGTGTGTTCAAAAAAATATATATTTTACACATTGTCGTCGTACAAAACGAAAACTATGCAACTTACTACAAAACTGCTTACATATTTGAAATAAACATAAAAAGTTACGTAGACAGCGAAATTTTATTGCCCTATGCTAGAGATTAAAGAAACTTTTTTTTCCGGTAGATCTCTCCTTAACAAGCGAAAGCATATGATTAGTGCAGAATAAAAATAATACAGAATAGCCTCAAAAAAGCATACAAAAATAGAACGCGAGGATAAATGAAATTATTTTCTTCTACGAACACAGATGTAAGTTTAGCTGAGGAACAACCAAACAAATCAAAATATTTAACTGAAGATAGTTTAGCCATGACAGTAAAGAATAACACAAAAGCTCAATGCCAGTATTCAAACGGGGTTAATGCTTATAGTATTCTTATTACTAGCGGCTATTATTCCGTATCAAATCCGTGCAACGTTACTTTACTCATGCTAAAGAGTGCTGCAGGTTTTGCTTGTTTCTGACAATTTTTGTACAAAAAAAAGTAAAAATTCATATGTGTAAACGATCCTATATACGACAACACTGCTACATAAAAAATAAGATCATATATTTACCACACTTTAGCACAAGCTGGTAGAATTGACTTTCAAATATCTATTATAAGTGGGAGTAACTACAAGGAGGCGTAGTTCTAGTTCTAGAAAAAATTGTTCTTGTTCTGCGCAATAACACCGTAATAAAGCTCATAGGACGCATAGCACCGCGTACTACACCTTATTAACAAGCCGTTTACCTTACAAGAAAACCTCAAATTAGAAAGTCACAGAACGACCAATTCTTGAAAAAACTTAAACTAAATTCTGGGGTTACACCAGTCAAACGTATCATACGAATACGAGGCCCATTGTAATGGGGCACTTAATATTAATTTGAAGCCCGTGCGGTTCTTCGCCGTGCACGCAACCCTAAATATACCTAAATCTAAGTGCCCGTGAACCTAAGTACCGGTGTTCTCTAACTACGCTTCACCGAAATGTTTGCGCGCGTATTGGTTCTCCAAGCTGCATACACAAGCTCATCAGTGGCACACCATAGCCACTGAGTTCCTACAGTGGTGACGCGTATGTCACTGCGCATAAATTCTTACCACCATGCTTCTGTCTTCACACAAAACGCGTGAACAAACAGCTAACATAAGGCGTATCTCACTGCGCGTCTAATCCGATCATTCCGAGCAGCGTTAGACTACACTGTCAATAAAGCGTGACAGTGTTTTTATAACAATAAAATACTATGTGGGGTTTTACGCGCGAACATCACGCAATGATGATGAGGCCCTACGTAGTGGAGCGCTCCGGAAATTTTGACCATCTGGTGTTCCCCCCAACGTGCACTGACATTGCACAGGACACGGGCCTCTAGCATTTCGCCTCTATCGAGATGCCACCGCTGCAGCCGGGATCGAACGCGTGGCCTTCGGGTCAGCAGCCGAGCACCGTAACAGCTACAGCATTACGACACATTGCAAATGTTTTGTCGCGTCTCGGTTCACGTCAGTTCCTACGCGCACGTCAAACAATGCATAGTCCTTTTTTCAACAACCATAAGTGAAGTTACAAAGAACTGAAATGAAACGCGTCGTCGCCCAAGGGGGGTCATAGCTTTTCTTACGGGTTCGCACACGAGTTCGTAAACTCGTGGATTTTACTTCTCTGGAGATTTGATGGAGCGGCTTGAAGAAAGGTGCACATAAACGCAACGCTGCAAAGGGCGCTGTCGAAAGAGTGCATGCTGAAAAAAAAAACATAAATATTTCGTGAAATCACAGAGTTATCAAGAAAGCAGACGCTTGCGGCAATGCGTTCTGTGTATGTTAAAATATCAAAGAAGGCAAAGCGAAAACGATTTCTTAGAAGCGGCCGAAAAAGCGCCAGAAGATGAGCCTCACGTTCGCCCGTATATAGCTCACTGTCGTCATCGTCTTTTGTAGCACTCTCCGGGGTTGTTTACATTCTTTTGTCTAGTTTTCTATATATTTACGATGAAAGAAAAAAGCTTCATGTATATATGTAGTACATTTTGTTACACATGTTAGAGTTCGACCAGTGGCTCCGAAACTTTCTCACTAACGTTGCTTGTTTTTCTAGTTTTTTTTTTGAAGTAGATGTTACTTCTATGCCATGTGGCAGCCAAGACTGTAAAAAACCGGCCGTTGGATTTATGATGCGTTATCCCGGTAGACCCGTTGCGTGGCCGGTGAGATGAGGATCCTTTAAGGATCCTCGCAATATCTTGATACTATCGCGCCGCAAAGTGTATATATAGCTTAGATTGCAGTATATTTAGCCTTTAATATAGCGTTACGTTTTTCATCTTCACATTCCAACACATTCCTCGGGCTTCAGGCACTCTGGGTACATCGCTCCTTCGACTTATGAGATTCCTAGTTTGCTGGTACCTATTTGCGCCATATCATAGGGCCTGACACGTATCGCCCGCAGGCACAAAACTTCGTCCTTCAACACAAAATGAAGTTTCTTTAAGGCATAAGAAGGAGGTAACTGTACATAGAAAAAAAACATGTCTTTTTCTGTTCAGAACATGGCAAGCAATATAACAGACTCTGAGCCTGTAAAGCGTCCGCTTGAAACGCCCTCTCTGTTTTCTCAGAACAGCAGCATCACGGATCTGGGCTTGATGCCTGAGTTTTGGAAATTTCACAAGGAAAGCGCAACGAGGAACAGCCGTGTAAAATATTTTAACGCGATAGAGTTAAAGAGCTCGTTTCGCAGAAATTCTGGCGTCGGTGTCGGCGTCGTTGGTTGTGAGCGAAAAATCATCATCTTGTTCGTGACCGAAAAAATCGAGAAAGATGCAAATAAAATAAATAATAAAAATTTTCGGGTCCGAATGAGAATCGAACCCAGGCCGTCTGCGTGGCAAGCAGGTGTTCTACCACACTGCCACACCTCTGCTTGGGATTACGCATAAAATAACTTCTTCTGCTTGGAACTGCAGTGAAGATAACTTTCATGCTTTAAAAACTGGTAGGTACATAGCTACAGGGGTGAACGGGTTTTGTTCGGTGTACGACCGCCACGGTGTTTTACGAGTCAATGCAGCTGACAGTTAACGCCGACCGCTTTCGTCGGTACCTGCGGTAACGGTGCGCTCTGCAATAATGCAATGACAACACGTATACGCCTGGCGACCCATGTCTACCAAATAAGACACCGGGGCGGGCAAATGGTCGAAGAAGTGTCCTAGCTTAATTTTCACGAATCAGCGTTTCTGCGACACGGTTTCGCTCCTTAAGATGTTGCACCTACTATGTTTCCTGACATCGGCAAGCCGATCGCCAAGTTTTCTTTCGTGCTACTGCTACCTTTGGCATACATATTTATGTAACAGACAAGCATACTGTAACACGCATACTGTAAAACGTACATGTCCACCATTGTATAGTCATTAGTCGACATTAGTTCAGCTGGAGTTTACTTAAAGCGTACTCGCCAAGGGCTCGCCTTGGATACTAGTGACACGAGTACTTGCCATGAGGGCCTGCGGAACCACTTTTAGGTAGAATTCTGTCCATGTGCTAGCATGATGACGTCACTTTTTTTTACCTGATATTTTGTGACATCCGCTTTAAATTTTTGTACCGACGGAGGTGCTCCCTCATCACACAGATGGCGCTAAGCCCCATGAGCAGATGAGGAGCGGCCATTTTGCGAACGCATGAAATCCAATGGAAGCTTCGCTACTAGCTGCAAAGAATTTAACTTGGTTTAGCCATTTACAGCTCCCATGTAGTTCTGCCGTAATGGCGAATCGATGAATGCTATAGCAACAAGTAAGCAACATAGCAACAGATATCCACAAGGTAACTTCCGCAGCCTTTGACGTCGCGTAACTCAGCAAAACAATGGCACGGGCCGCAGTAAGGCGGCAACTTGGGCGAGTTGGCATCGGTAACTACTTGAATGTTCCTTATGACAGCGCGTAACAATGCACAACTGCAGTGTTGCCGCTCATGTTGTGGGTGTCGTTTCTTCTCCTATCAGTCCGGTTGCATTGTTTTGCGCTATTGCACTGAAGTATGGACAGGCGTGGTAATACGTGACGGCTGCTGCGAGCGAAGCGACTTTTGCGCTGTCCGTCGCTTTGACGGAAACTGAGCGGTGATATACCAGCGCGTATAAAAGTACGAGCTGTCTGCTAATCATTGTCAAGATAAACCTCGCGCGACCACGCACGGTGGCTCACTGTACGCAGTTCCTGCCGAAGCCACACTGCCTACTCGGACGTTGTTCGTACTGCCACTGCTCCTCTTTGGAACGTGCGACCGGCGCCCGGCCCACGGATAGTCTAAAGAGCAACTAAGCACGTCGCTAGCGTGAGACAACGAACAAACGTGATCGGTTGATGAGGCGCATTGTTGGTTTGGTGGCCTTTGCTAAATGAGTTAAATGATGCTAAATGCTGGCTAATATTCGTTATCTAACTCTACAACAGTAACAGTGTCGTTAGTCGATGTCAGTTCCATTGTTTTTTAGATATATAGAGAGAACGAGGCTGTGCGAGTGCGCCTGCTATCACCATGCGTAGCTTACTTCGCTACCGTCTACCTCAAAGCTAAGCTTCTTATCATGCTGCAACATTTATTTATTGCACGTTAGGTAAAAAAAAAAAAGACATAACAGATACTTCAAAATCACTGTTTAACTGGGCTGGAACTAGGTGCACGAAAGAAAGCGAAGAAAAAAAGATTCTGCAGACTTCATTTAAACGGTGGAATGGAGGTGTCATGGTCGGGTTCTCCCGGCATTAAAGTTTTGGTTTGAGAGTTGGTATGTGCACACAGCCAAGAGCAAAGACAGATGGGCAAAAAAAAAGAAAGAAAAGAAGCTTGATTCGGTCCTTTTCGGTGCCTGGTCGTCTTGGATTTTGAAAGTTCTCTGTCACCGAACGTACGTCCTTCTGCTTCCACCGCTGAAGATTTTCTAGTGTTACAACACTATATGCAGCGAGATTGTACTCTTAAAGCAGCTGTGGGCTCAACTCTTCCATCGTTTCTCTAGCGTTATATTATTGGGGCAATGATGTCCACGCTAATACCGGGGGAAAATGAAGGTATAAACAGCGCATATTTCGAATATTTTGTTGTTTGTACCCTGTAAAATAAAATTGTATTTTGTTTCTTCTTTAGCGACATACGATCTAATGCTTTTTGATGTTCATTCTGTGCTGCTCTTTTAGATCTGGTGGTGTAATTGCCTTGACGACGACACCAACGCCGACACCGACGCTGACAGCGACACAGACGCCGACGCCGGAATTTGTGCGAAGCGAGCTCTTCAACGCTCTCGCGTTAAGATTCCAACAAATAGGAGTGAAAAATAAATGTACAATCTCTGCTTTTTTGAACCACATGCTTTTCTCGACAGAGAGAATAAATCTCCATTGGCTTAGATAGTCTCGTACAGCGTCGCTGGAACGCCGCTGGTTCGGGTGTTAACTGACACCCCCTTATTTTATAACCTTCCGCCGTGCCTTCTCACTCATATGGTCGATGCCGAGGGATGATGGCATCCGAAGGAAAATAAACATGTTAACCAACCGACACCATGAGACGCCACACTATCACCATGTGAGAATAGGCGCTGGTACATTGCGGATATGAATGCAATCGAGAACTTCATTGATGCGGAGGGGCGTGTAGGTGAAGGGGAGAGGGGGGTGAAAATTATATGTCATAACTGGGAACATTTCTCGAATTAGTACGTGGAACCTCATGAATCTTAGTTGACATTCTGATGAAGAGCCCTCCTAGTGCGCCTGACTATAACCAAACTACTCATTGCCGTTCCCTTCGCTACAATATCCAGTTATCTTCAGCGTAGCGAGTCCTAAAATTTCACCTGCACAAATACATGTCATATGCTTTGCATTTTCAGTACGTTTTGTAGGGTAAAAATGCACTGCCTAAGTGGTATTCCAAGCGGGAAACGTAGGTTTAGCTAGATGTTCATAAACCATACCCGCCCCCTTCACTACGTGGAAAAGCATTGCAGTGTCTATGTATAGATGTACACCAGAAACACGCCAGAACATACGTAAAAGGTTTATACCCCCCCCCCCCCCCTCACCTGCGCGATTTATCGTCTGGCGAGCACAGACGTCTAGTCATTGAAAATCTGATCAAAGGAATACAGCCGTCATTGCACATTCTAGCGTGATCTCTGGTGTTCGCGTAAGTTATGAAGTATACTGAACTATTTGGGTCGTGTTCGCACTGTGATAACCTATTCCAAAATACTGGACAAGTTCAAGCGTGACAGTACAGACTATCCTATATGGGGTACTGACTCTATTAGTGAGCTGCACGTTGTTAAAACGTGCAGTCTTATTCATCTTACTGAAAAATATTTCCACTAACAGCAATGAGCTTAAGTGCGTAGCTCTGATTCAGGCTAAAAGCAGAGCAATTTGCCTTTAGCACTATAAAATGCCGTCACAGCAGTTGCGGAAGTAGAGTGAGCACCAAAAATGTGTTGCGAAGAAACGTTCGCACGCACTAAGTTCCTCAGCGCAGAAAAATAATAGTTCCGTTCGGTTTTAAAAAAATCCATGAAACCCTCGAACAAACGCGATATGGAATAAAACTACATATCTTGGGACACAGCCACCTGAAAGACAATGAGTGCAGTTTCCGGAAACTAATTTCCATTAGCTTATTCGGCAAATGTGCTAGAGTGTCATATACATTCCCATCGTGCTCACAAGGAGAAGCGTGGAAGAAACTAAGAGTCGCCGCTGCAAGTCGGGGCAAATGATCGAGCAGAGACCAATTTTCAAGAGGCATCAAACCAACGACGTCATTTAGCGGTACCCATATTTCAGACAGGAATGTACTCATTCACTTTACAGATAGAAGAAAGACCCACGTAGGACAGAAACGGTAAAGGGGCAGAAGCTAGTCGGGCATTCGCACGTATCAAAGGCCAGGCCGCGAACGGGCCTTGGTCTTCAAATTGAGGCTTTTGGGTGGGTGGCTCCCACATTGGCCACTCCGGCACTTTTCGGGAACTGAGAGATCATGCCGCGCTGCCGCGCTTGTTGCCTTCAGCGAAATGAATTGCCCGAGCTATAGAAAGTCGTGCCTTCTAGCTCCTGTGAACACCGCCTGTTGCCTGTTTCTGCACCTCCCCTGGGACAAAAGACCGCATGTCACTACTTCTTTTTTAGTGTCTCACGGAGGCAGATTATTTTGTATTATCATTCTTGACTGCCGCTATTGTTCGGCTCCCGAGGACGCTGAAGCGGTTGGCGTTGGAAATATCTAGGTTAAGAGGAAGCTTTGATCAGTTAACGTGTGAGAGAAGTGAACCGACTTGAGTTGCAAATACAGTTTCCATTCCCAAATGCTATGGTTTAAAAGCTACTGTCAAACGTAAGATGTACACTGGAGCCCTGCGATTGTGGTTTTGAATAGGCTTATTGACCAGACCCCTTCGGTTTTTCTCACCACACTGATGATATGAATTTAGGTCTTCTTTTCTTCTTTTTGACAGCGTCACTGAGACGTAGAAGAGGAGCGTCCGCACCGGCCGGTTTTCTCAACCTTCCAGAAGGGTTGAAAGGCGGGCTTGTTGGTATAGATTCGTACTGAAATATTGGAACACAAACACTGCGCTTGTTTGTGTTCCCTTTCTGTGTCCCGATCGTTTGCGATGCCAATATTGCAGTATGAATTTCTCAACCTTGCCCAGTTTCAGTAGACAGATATTTCAAAGATTACTCTTCATACTTGCTTTAACTGACCTCATATTTTTTTTATTGAACAATAGGAAGAACAGCATTAACAATAAGAGGAAGACGACTGTCTCTTTAGCCATTTTTGTTGTGGTCCCGTTCATTGATCAAGTGTAAATGTTGTAAACACGTTTCCTCTGATATGTTCTTGTTAAAATATTTATGTAAGCAAAAACCGCTTTTTTTTTTTTCAGACACCACCGGATGCTTCGGCTAACTACATCCCATGTTTGTGGAAAATACATCAAGTGATTTATGCTCTTTCTTGGGCCACGTTAAAACTAGGTACCCAAAGTTACCTGGTTGTTGTGATTCTAATTCTCTTTTTACTATGCTGTCGGTACCCATGCATTGAAACTTGGCCGAAGGAAGTAAAAAATGCGTGGAAGAAAGAAACGTATTGGACTTTACATTCAAACCATATGGGGACTTCTGTGCTGTAAATCACTGCAGCCGCCTTGCGTTCGCCCTTGCTTTATCCAGGCGTCATTTCTACATTCTCATGGCTAAACAGTAACAGCTGATCAGCTGTGTGATTACCACTCGCGAAAGAAATAGAAACAAAAAAAAGTCACAGTTTCATCGCAAGGGTGAAGCAATCAATGCGATAGCAACAAATTGTAATGTTATACGAAGTGAGGCTGGAAGCTAACTGTTTTGGATGCGATCTCACGCAACCCTAGAAAACACTGGTTTAAGAAAATACGGCCTCTCCAGGGACACTCTTCACACCACATTCTCTTCGCGTTGAGAGCGCAGCAAGTAGAAGGGTATAGCGGCCGCCCGCTGTCGGCTGCCGAGATGGGAGATAAGGCGCGCGCCCGCGACGACCGCGCTCGTAAAATCGAAGGTCGCTCGAGGGACCCCCCCCCCCTCCCCCCCCGCTCGCGTCTTTTCACGCTCGTAAACGACGGGAGGGGCCCGTAGAACAGTTGGGGGGGATCTTATCGCATGCGCGCGCCGACTCGTTTGTTATCCGCTTCAGCCGCGTTCATCGCTCCCGCTCGCGCGCTATTACCCGCTGGTAGAACGTACGATGCGCAGGGGGCTCTTATCAACTTGGACTTCATACGCGACATGACGGCGGCGGCGACGGCAAAAACCCGCCGAGACTGTCCAAATAATTGCTATCGCAATAAAATAGTCAGAATACTGAAATTAGACGTTTGTAAACCTAGTAGGTCCTATGAAGACAAGAAAACTAGAAGAAAAATTTCGTTTAACGTATCCTGTTTTTTTCTTTCATATAGCTACTCCTTTTTGTCAGCAATAGGGTAGATGTAGAATTTTGCTACACTTAGCGCTTTACATTGCGAAGACAACGTTAAAAAATAGTAATAAAAAATAAATAGATGTGCGCTTTCTCGAAGCAGTATGGTCAACTGAGCAGGCAAAGTAGGGAAGGTGATGTACAACATTGTCTAGGCAGAACTATTCTATCTTGCTTATATCTTCTCCCTTCGTGCTCCGCAAACCACTTATTTTCGGCAAATCCTCGCAGAGATGGCCGGTGAATACAAATGAGCTCATTACCATACAGGGCCGTTGTAGTAATTCACATTTTTTTTTATATTATCTTAATTTTAGGTTCTATTTTTGCCGTGTAAACACAACACAACTCCGAAACAAAAAAAAAACAGATGAGCAGCACTTACGCGAAATTTCAGAATAGCTCCCACTTTCTGAAAATAGCGGCGTTCATTTGCCCCTGACAAATTCAAAAACGCTATCGCGAGAAACCTGCATCTCCTTTTCGCCTCAAAGCGAAACGCCCTTCAGGACCGATTTGATTTTGTTCATGTGCACTTATTTTTGCTCCTCATTCTATAACTATGGTTTTAGTAGTGTGGGTTAACTGACTGCGCCTTATTGAAGTGAACAAAACGAAGTTCATTATGGAAAGAACAAAATACTCTGAATGGGCGCGTAACTCGTCATAATCTCAAGTGATGTGGATTTATAGGGCATTCGTAGTGCTCTTTATTCCCCGGATGTCTAAACAGAAATTTCGAGACTCTTAAGAATGATTGAACAGATGCTCATTTGAATATTTTGTATGGGGCCTACCAACAATGTGTTCTACTAGGAGCACGCTGGCATTTGCCTCTATTCAACAGCAAGTAAAGCGTCGGCTCGAATGTTATAAAGCCTTAGTAGAGAATAAAAATTGTATAAAATAGGGCAATGGTTTCACTCAAGATTTGTGTAATATGCGTATCACATCGGAGATTAAGTTTCGCAGTGATCAGGATAAATCAAGTGCCTTATTATTAGCAAATGCGGAACATTAATTGAACGAGTAAATGAAAAGAGGATGTTTTCCGAAACGCGCTCGAGAATTCAAATATATGCAACTCCTCGTGGAGGGAGGAGTTGCACGTTTGATCACTCCGCCACATAGCAGCATATGTTCTCGAGCATACTCACGGCGAGCTATTTAAGTGCATCGTTTACCGCTGGCGGTACGTAGAGCTCTGAGTTGCTTCAACGTGGCAGACGCTTGTCAACTATCACGTGTAAGCAGGCGCAAACGGCGCACTTCGAAGATATTCATACCGGTCGTTTTTCGTCGGTGTTCAGATGCGTGGCTCGTCCCTGTTCTTGGACCTACGGGGCGTCAATGCCTGTGCTCGCATGCTTATCTTGAGAGGAGGGAGGATGAACGTGATGCGTTTTTACTGCGAAGTTTGCAATGAAGCCATACACCACACAAAGGTCACTTCGATGGCTGAAGCGGCCGTGTTTGCGAGAGAAGTGAGCCGCTAGCTTTTCTTCGTGTGACATTCAAATTTGCTGCGATCGCGTTCATTACTCTGTCCTGGTGGCGAAACCATGACGCTACTTTTTTGTTGCAACTTTTTTCGAAATTTGAATACAAATTGACCGCATCTTGGCAAATTGTATTGAGGCAATATCTTTTGCTATCTGAATTACCGGCTGCGACAAACGTTGTTGTATGTATTTCCACTGAGTCACATATGCTTTCGTTGCATTTGCGTATCGTTCAGCAACAGTTAAGCAATCGTCTACACAGAATTCTTGGTAGAGACGACGCTTCCGCGACGGGAGTTATCCTCGAGGTGCGCTGCTCGTTGATTTCTCATCATTTTAAGCATCTATGTAGCCCTCAAGTTCCCCCTTCATGCGGTAACACAACACTTCAAGGGATGTCCTCGTGCATCAGTATCGCTTATAACTGGGTGTTGCCCCGCAGGAGCAGTTTTTGAGGATATTTTGATTTTATGTATGTCACAGTGTGTTTGAATGGATGTAGGCTAGTATGTGTGTTTGTGCATGTGTTCGCTTGTGTGTGTGTAGAGCAGACATTTCCCACCATTTATGTCCGTGTTTTGACACTATAATGACACTATCAATAGGATGTCCCGGTACGTCACACACAAGGTAATGGTAAATGTGTTTTTTGCCGCTGGCCAGCATGCACGAAATATGCGCATTCATTGCTGCATTGCTTCAAATAGGACTGCTAGTATTTATTTCACGCCTTCATGCAGTTTAAAGCATGCGCGTTAATTTTTGAACAGTTTACTGCCGCGCAAGATTGTTGACAAAGAAGCTGTTTCGGCCGGAGGTTGGGTAGTTCGATGCGCTCAGAAAAACCTCGCCTAGCGATGGCGTCACCGTGCGTCTACTCGCAACGCCTTCGAGTAAGAAAAAGAGGCGAGAGGAAAAACGAAGAGGAAGAGAGGAGGACGAGAAATAACTAACATGACATCACATTTCCGGCTGTGTACACTGCCCGAAGGCGAGCATCGTAACCACTCGGCTATCCAGCCTAGTGCCTGCGAGCCTTACGATGATTGCGCTGCTATGGGCGAGTGAATGAAGGAAATAAATGGAAAAAGAAACAAGAAAGAACGCAAGAAAGAAAGAAAGAAAGGAAGAAAGAAAAAAGAAAGATAGAAAGAAAGAAAGAAAGGAAGAAAGAAAGAAAGAAAGAAAGAAAGAAAGAAAGAAAGAAAGAAAGAAAGAAAGGAAGAAAGAAAGAAAGAAAGAAAGAAAGAAAGAAAGAAAGAAAGAAAGAAAGAAAGAAAGAAAGAAAGAAAGAAAGAAGGAAAGAAAGAAAGAAAGAAAGAGAAACAGGGAGGAACAAACGAGGCGAAATGATGATGCTGTCATGCTATCCCGTAAGTAGTCGACTTAGTTTGTCAGTTAGAGATATACGTACTAGGTTAGTAGAATAACCAGGTGTAAATCCAAATTGTCAGCTAAAAGAATATTAAATTTGTTTAAGTATTTTATCAATCGCTTTTCAATTATTTTATCGATGACGTTGCTGAAAAACGAAGAAAAAAAACACATTATACTTGGATAGTGATGAGCAATCTCCTTTTTTAAAAAAAATATAGCGACGCTTGCACCAAGCCACGTTAGGCTTCAGACAGCGTAACTGTTCGATTTTCAAGACGAATCTGGCTGCTTCTCCGTTGTTTCTGGGGGTTTGGTGATGCAGGTTGTTTCTAGCCTGCTCATTGCTAGGCTTTAGCTAGGTGTTTGTAGGTTGTTTCTACGTTGATTCTCAGCGCAGACAGGTTCGCGGTGAACCACAGAGAGTCACAGACACGACACAGTTGTCCAAACTGGACAGACAACAACCTGCGCTGAAACCAAGCGTATGCACCTCTCATAGCCGTTTGTGATTAGTTGGGCTACCTGTTGCCTTCTTCATTTTTAGTGGGCCAGTGGTGAATAATAGGTCTTACCCGATTTCTGTGGGCCATACCCGTATATCTTGACGATAGTCTTCTGGCACGCCGCACACACAAATTACGGAGAGCTTGAACAGCTTCGCTATTTAAACTGGAGTCATTCGAACACGTTTATGGTTCATGAGGCAAGACTCTGATTTTAAGCATGGCGTTGATAATGTGAGACAGAACAAATGATACTGGTATAGAAATTCTTTTAACATGGTCAGAATGAATGTTACACAATACATCTTCACTGGCTCAAAAAGTGCTTTGGACAACTACGCCAGGGACAGGATACAGCCCACTGCCTGGCAGTTGCTGAAGAACCACACACAAAATTTACTATGCATGGTAGAGCTTCAGTGGGTGCCGGCGCATTCATGTAACCACTGAAACGAGGCTGGCGATAAACAGGAACAATGGGCCCGTCAGCTGTCATCACGATATTGCATGCTGCCTTGGAAATATTACTTTAAAGTCGACGGAACTTTGAGTCATTGTAAAGTGGGATCGCACCGACCCATCAAAACACGCCGAAGTGACGTCGATGTCGCAGATTGGTGAACGTAATTCCGAGAATTCGTACACTGTAAGCCCTCAAATAAATTAACTTGCCGGTTACAGCCAGCTTTTACATTTGGCCAAAAAGGCATATGCATACCAAGCAGTCGAATCAAGGGAAATGCTCGAGTTTGAAATGTGTTCAATACCGCATTGAGTTTCGCGTCATTTTTTTTTCATTTTAATAGTTCTTTTCAGATTTTTATAAAGTCTGAAGGTTTACTTTACTATTTTAGTTTGTTTTATTTCCTGTCTTTTTTATATCACGGCCACTGCTATTCATGGCAGCCTACTGCACGGGCTCCGACGCTTCATCTTGCAATGAGGCTTGTAACGCACGAGTATTAAAAACTCAGTGAGATCACATCTTAGCGTGCGTAAATCCCCCCACCCCAAATCCAACGTTTTGTGAAGAGCACTCCGTGGAGACTGGTGTCTTGGCCAATCATAAATGTTCACGTAAGACCAGCATCTGACCACGACCATTTATTCATATCTATCTGCGTGGGAGAGAAACTGCGTTCCTTGTTGGCAAGAATTTAGTAATGCAGGCTAGTGTTGGTTAATTAGGACCAAGGCTGCTTAATAAAGACTAATATCAGCTAGCTTCGGCTAATGATGGTTAACTGACAGCCAACGTCATGTAATATTTCCATATACTGGCAACTCATGCAGTTTTAGAAAATGCTTATGCGCTATCCACCAGTCGTTCATAATTGAGATTCTGCGTCTATACTTTTTTAAACATTGCATCTCCAATCGATATTGCTACGCGCCATTAGCAATGAAGGCGAAGAAACAAATTTGACGAAGGCGACGACGACAATTTGAAGGTGTGCCGCGCTGCTGCCTTCTGCCTCAGCGGCAAAGTATTCGCTAATATACTTGCACACAGCACCTCGTCTGGCACTTCGCATGAGGTTTTCCATAGTGACCAGGGTCCTTTCAGAGCGTTACATTCGCCTTATCTAATTTCTCGATGTTGTGCCGTCGTCATCGGCATCCGCAGAGCGAGAATAGCCAGACCGTAGAAAACCGTTTTCGACTGTGCGGCCTTAACTGAGCTTTTGCCCGGCCTTGCTCTGAAGAAATCAATTGTTTCAAATATGGATGAGTTTTCGATGCAGAAAGCCGCACTATACATGTTTGGCACCGAAAAGTATTAGACGTTTAGCTGAGCAGATGCAATGTGAATTCGGAAAATCTCGTGTATCATTTAGCTTCAACGATAGCATACACGTCAAAACCATTTAGATCGGCTCCATGATAGGGCGAACGATAGCTACTCCAGCACAGAAGTTCCACCCTCCTCTTGTTTTAAATGCCAAGCATTACTTAGTGAACTTCGGTGACTTTGAGCGTATCTATCTATCTATCTATCTATCTATCTATCTATCTATCTATCTATCTATCTATCTATCTATCTATCTATCTATCTATCTATCTATCTATCTATCTATCTATCTATCTATCTATCTATCTATCTATCTATCTATCTATCTATCTATCTACCTTCCAGCAGCCTACGACTTTGTGCTCTCCTGGCCGTATAGTTAGCGGGATTTATACCAAAATTGGTATGGCACAACATGACTGTATGGCGATCATGAGTGACTGATCACATCATGAAAATCATGAATAATTTCTCTTGAACGGTATAGTTTATACACCATGACCGCGGTGCTCTTGCGGCCGTTTCCTTAATTTGATATATTCAAAAATTGGAATGACGAGACATTTCTGCATGACCAACGTAAATGACAGGTGGTAATATGAAATACATTACGTGCATGTCATGTACAACACGATTTACATGCAACGCTAACGGTGAGTTGAAGGCCGTTTCGCTAGCTTGATATACACCAAATTAGGTATTGCCTGACGTGACTGTATATATATGAAGAACATAAATGACAAGTGGTAATATGGAAATCATGACACCTCATGTGCAACATGACTTGCATGCCATGCTCATGGCGCGCTCGCGGCCGTTCCTCTAGCCTGATATACACCAAATTTGGTATTGCATAATGTGACTGTATCACGAACATAAGTGGCGGGTGGTAATATGGAAATCATGACATGTCAAGTGCAACATGACTTGCATTCTGCCAAGCTCATGGCACGCTGGCAGCCGTTTCTATAGCTTGATATACACCATATTTGGCATTGCGAGATGTGACTGTGTGACGAACATAAATGACTGGTAACATGTAAATCATGACATCCATCTTATGCACAGCATGATTTTCTCCTTACTGGCTGCTTCTCATTACAACGCTTCCTACAATGCGTGGGATCTGACGTTTTTTTTTTCTTCTCCTCCTAGATAGTTAACGTGCTTGTTATTGTATATTTACTGTGCAGTGCAGCAAGCACTAAGGCGAAAGCCTGAATTACCTCATGAAACACGAAAAATCACTCTGTTGCTATCGGCAGCTACGCTGCAAACGCCGGCATGTACAAAAAAGCTTAAATGCTTGAATAACATATACCTTTTCTACATTTTATATCAGGCCGCACTTCAGTAATACTCCTTCAGTCGGTTTGTAGGCAAATAAGTTGACGGAATGGTATTCTAACTTGTTCGGGCAAACTCAGGCAAGACGTCTCATTAAGATCTTGAGAAGCTTGTAAAAAATTTTGTGGCTGCCTAGCGGGAGACGAGCTTCGCTTTTTCGCAACTAAGCGATGCAACAAAATCTGAGCGATCAAGGCCATGTTGACAAATAAACTCAGTTTTTTGAAGTGACACTGTGGATCGCCTCCTAGTATATAGAACGCAGCAGGAACACTCATTGCAACTCGATGTAGCAGCTGTATTTAAAAACAAAGGAAATGGTTTGGGGATGTCTTTAGCCCGAAAATACAAGCAGCAAAAGATCTTTTCAAGCTGGAATTTTATGGCGAATTTACCGCAAGAAGAAAGCTGTTTGTTCTCTCACTCACACAGGGTGAGAGAGAAAGGGAAGTGTAGGAATATCCACCGAATTCCAATGCATGACGGCAGGTTTTGAAAGTTCTGTTGATATCGTCTTTCAATCGCATCTTGCCTTCCGGCTGCAAAACGGGCATCTTGCTTGTTTGTCAAAGTCAAAAAAGTTTCCTCGCTATTAAGTTTTCGATAAAAAATATAGCTAAACCCATTCCATCCTCGCAAGGTACCTATTGCTCTTCCTTTCAGTTGCTATCCCGACGTTCTGTTGAACGAGGCAGGCTTCTGGTTCCATGGTACTGTTACGAAAAAAAAAAATAGCGACGCGTTTCTGCTGTAGAAAATCTTGTTTTAGGTTTTACTAACAATGTTGGTTCTCATCGCACTGGCGACAAAATGCCCAAACACGAATTGTCACTTTCCCGTCCTTTTAACAGTGCTTACATGAGACTGAAACCGAACGCTCGCAAAGCATGTACACTGGTCATTTTCTTTTTAATGACAAATGCACTGTCTCACTTGTCTCCAACGTAATTTTCACCAAAAATAACCATTCGAGAAAACAAAATGCATTCGACTTTCGGCTCCGTGTCTGAAATACTTTTGTTCAGGACAGTGCATGCCACCTTTGAAGATTATCCGAAGAGAGTGTGCTAAAAATAACATAAGAAATGCATTCATCTGTTTGACATTACCGTATAACTGCGATTTCTTGCTATCTTGCGTAGCGCAGCTTGATGCAATAGCTAAAAAAAAAACTCAAGACATCGTGAGACGGCCTGTAGGTTTCATTCTTTTCTTTAATTGTCCCAAGGAAAGTAGCTCTGGCTCAGAAAAGTCTTCCACAGAGTCAGTCGGAAGCTAAGGCTATTGCAGGACGCGAATTGGGTATGAACGAAAAGTACAACGAATAAATCTAAGGGTGGTGCCAATGGCACGGACTTGGTGAGTAATGTTTTGCCCGAGGGAATTTCACTCCAGCACTCCGCTACTCAAGCGCCATGCACTAATCACTACGCCCAAAGCAAAATCCTTATGAGAAAGAATGAAAGATCTTTAAGTATGTCTGGCGTCCAAGCCAGCGGGTTCGGATGCTCGGTGTGTTTTTCACAGCGCTGGTTGTTTCCTGCGTACAAGGAAGCCCATCGAGACGCCTGCGCGGTTTCACAGCGCTGGCGCTTTGCCGTTCGTCTCCTCTCGTGGATACACCACTCATGTCTGCGGGCTCCACCACCGCTGGAGAAGCTGCTTAACCCTTTCAGTCCCTGTGATTCCAATTGGAATCATAAATTATGTAGGTCAGTCAGCAAGCATCTGGTCAAGATAAAGCTTTGTTCTTCCTCAAGAGCCCGTATTTAGCATCTGCCCTACATGTGGTGTCAATATGGTACATATAATAAAGGCAGGTCACGTCTGAGCGAAGAAATTACAGAAGCGGTCGTGCTGCTCGCGCATTTCGCTGAGGCAGCGTCTTCTTTCACCGTGCAGAGATAGGGCATTAATTTTAGTTCTGTGTCGGAAATTTGAATTTTGGCTATTGGACAATATGCTATCCTATGTAAATAATATTTTATGTAGTAAGTGAAGTAAAAATTATGGAATGAATATTAAATAATAATTATTTGTAAAATTATTTGACACGTTAATTACTCTTCTCTGAAACGTGTGAGCGAATAGTTTTTCAGTTTTTTAGAACTACCACGATCATGCTCATCTCAAAATGTAAGAGCTAGTTGCTTACATTGAAAATATTTAATTCGGGACTGAAAGGGTTAACAGACTTATATATTACTCTTTCTCGAACATTCCATGCCTATTTCTCGGACGAAAAAGCTCCGGCGGGTTATATTTAAATGTCTTGGTCTAAATAGAATTTCTTCAGACAGCTGAGTTTTAAGCAATGTTGCCGGCCCTACTGAAAGAAAAACTACCTAACTAAATACGTTACTCGTTACACAATGAAAAAAGGAACGCGTTACGGCCCTACGTTACGTACACGAAAATGTAACGCGTTACTGTTACTGTTACCGAAAAAAATAACAGGCGTTACACCACGCTTACGCGGCACGCGTAAACCAATATGAAGATATATCAGCGTAGACATGGTCGAGAATGAAAAAAAAAAAAGAAAAAATAAGAGAATTGAACAAGCCATGCGTGGAATCAGAAAAAGCATAGGATCAGAAAGAGCGTTGAAGTGAACGTAAAGCCAAGCGCGAAGTCGTTAGTATTTTTGTTTTAAATGCGAATGCATTTCTTAGTCGGGCAATGTCAGGCGCATCCGGCGTTGTCCGCGCGCCGGCAGGTGTTATCTCTCCGCTCTCACTCCCTCTCCCATAGCAAGAGCTGCGGGCGCGCGCGCTTATCCTTGCCCCTAGTAACCGGAGCATGTGGTGCGAGAGAGTGTAGGAGAGGGTAGGTGCAGTGCTTCGCCGCTCCTTCTCTCGCCGTTCGCTCTCTCTCCTCACTGCGCTTCACCCTCCCGTCCGCTCGCGCCTCACTCTCGACCGTTCGCTGGCTGGGCGCCTCTAAAGGCGATGGCAGCAGTCGGTGACGGTGAAATCTCTCGGCGCAAGAAATACATTCGCATTTCCTCACGATTCCCTTCGGGGAGGTGGGGGGCATTTTTTTTTCGTTTAGGCGGGGGAAATTCGTAGCCTGATCAAAAGAACTTTAGGATCAAAGGAAGAAAGCATGCGTAATTGTCGTGGTGCGAAAGGCGCAGCAGCAGGCGGAATGTCTGGCGTGTGCATCATGAATACTTAGACAGAATATCTCTCTCTCTCTCTCTCTATATATATATATATATATATATATATATATATATATATATATATATATATATATATATATATATATATATTGTGAGCACTATTGTGAGCATATATATAAAATCTGCGGCGCCACTCGCACATACTTCACATCTGCGTCGGGTGCCTTTCCCGTCTATATTTTAGCGAGAAGTTGCAGTCTGCAACTAGCGATTGCGCCATATCTTGTGTGACATCGCCTTCCTAAATACGCCGGTGTAGCTATTCCCTCACAGTAAACGTTTTATCAAGCATTTCTTTTCTTCACGAGTATGGCTGAACGCGCACCTTCCTGAACTGCTGATATGTATTGCATACGAGTCGTACTTTGGTACAGAGAACCGTCCTGTACTTCTCTTATGTGACCGTAGGGGCAATGTGCTCGGTATACGACCACGCAGTACAACAGCGCAGCGACAAACGCGAAGACGAGACCATAAACGCCCCATATTTTATAGAACCCTTAGCGCAGCTTTTATTTTTGTTTTGGAGCGTGATTCTTGTTTTGTGCCCATTTTCTTCGTTTAAGGTTATTTCACGTCCCAGTCCCTCTCAATGTCTGCATTTTAGGATGTTTTCAAAGACGCGCCACCGTCAAGTTGTGCCTATGACAAAACAACATTCGCGATCTCAAGAGAAACATGACATGAAAAGAAAATGTCTAACCGGCATACTTGCTGCGTCAACAAAGGCTATTAGAGGCGAGTATTTGATGGACAGATCTATAGTGCGTAAAGCACTGAACGCAGGAGCTTTTGGAAAGTGGCGTGAAGTCGATCAAGGCGGCAACATCAAGCCGAATATATAAATTTGCGAAATTTCCCGCGTGAGCGCGAAATACGAAAGAGCTTGCGACGCCACTGGCATAGTCATCCCCGAGTAAGTCTCATGCTTTAGTTTGCCACATTTTACCTTGCTACTTCTTTTTTTCTCGTTTACCCGTGCCACCGTCTTCTGTCTCTGCTTTTTAGCGGCGTCTTACTCAAGGCACCGTATCGATCGAGTTCAAGCGACGTTATGCTAGAACATACAGTCACATTCGCCCATAGGCTGACTCCGAGATTTTGTACACAGTAAATCTTTTGCAAGAACAGTTGATGTCACAAGCGCCGAGTGGGTTCGAACGAGAGCAAGAAATAAAACCAAGAAGAGTTGCCTCTTCGGTCTTTAGTACTGTATCATTTTCTAACTTTATAATGACGCCAATCTTGGCCTTTTTGGTTCACGGCTGTATCGCTATGGTGAAATATTTTTACTTTATTTCTGCGGGAATTTTCACGCATTACTAACACTGCCCTTACATGCTCCTATTTTCGCTGGGCGGTTTCCCCCTCATTTTTTGAAGCCCCAGCGGGCGCTCGTAATGTGCTTCTCGCATTTCTTCTTATTCTTCTCGTCTACAATGGGATCCTCGGCGTGGTGCAAGAGGCACGTTCTTCACACTCGTAAAAAAAAAAAAAATACCCAGGCATATACACGAAGTGAAAACTCATGATCGGGCGAAGCAGTGTGCATCGCATGGAGCATCCTGGCCTTCTATTTTGTTCTGGCTAATGGCCTTTGATTTAGTTCTTGTTAACATTTTGTTCTGTCATATGCTTTGTTTCGTGGGTGTTTAAATGTCGGTGTTTTTACGGTATTGTGGCCTTTTATTTTGTTTGTTCTGGTTAACAGCCTTTTGATAACCTTTCTGTGGTTCACAGATGTTTCGGTTTCTTCACCTGCGCTACATCTTCACATGCACATGCGCTACATCTGCTGTAGACGCCGGACGGCGGTTTAGGGACGGAGGGACATTGTGGAGTCTTGAGGTGCATCTCCCCTAATAAATCAAGCCTTTATCTGGTTTCAATGAAGTTCCCATGCTATTGCAATTCCGTTTACGTATCGCTTTTCTACCGACACCTTCATAAACCTCTTTTGTTCCTTCGTTCAGTTTCACTAAAATACGCTGATTCCGTCATTTTGCTGAAAAAAGAAAGCTGCTAATAAGCTGCTCAGCGTAAGCTTCGCGCCTCGCCCGTGAGAGAGCAACTCATCCCAATAAAGAATACATTCGGCATATAGCATGGCATACGCCGGCGCGCTCACGTTTGCATCTCAACATCTGCAGCGTAGGTGCGTCTGATACACGGTTTTACACCAGATAGGAGGTTACATGTATGGCAGAATTCGACGTACTCTTGTTACTAAATCGTTGTAAAGATTGGAACGAATACGTATCAACCTTTCGCAAGGAATCGCGGCTGCTTAAGGGAGTGATAATAGTTTGATTGCTCTACTAAATCATAAACGTAGTAGACAGGGTTACAAAATTTTCCAGGCTCCGGCAAGCGAAGTGTTCGTGATTTCACAATACGTTTAGAAATAGCTTCGTTGCAGAGATCACCCACCATTACGCTCGCAATAATCTCAGACATTATTCTTGATTATACAAACCATTTCTTTGTGGAGGCGTTCAAATTTACAAAGGCGAAGCCTGAGACACCTTGGCAAACGCGAATATAGACATATACAGGGTGTCCCAGCTATCTTTAGCCAAGGGTTTAAAAATAGAATTATTTGAGGCAGGCGAGTGAAGTCAGTTGAATATTGCTTACAGCCATCTTGCGCACTACAGGCAATTTTTTGTTTCGTAATTAACTAATTTGTTAATTATGATTAATTTACTAACTTGATAAATATTGACTTTACGCAAGAAATGAGAGTTGCAAAGTACGAGAGCGTCTTCAGAAATCCCCATTGCATTATTTGCGATAAAGAATGTTTTACGCGTACCATTTTTTCCGTGCTGCAAAGAAAGCCCGCGAAATACAAAAAATACCACGTGACTAGCGCATTCGCGCGCCGCGACCGTGCTGCTTTCAGCCGTGGTTTGAGCGAACAAAATCAGCCGCGGCCGCGATTCGCCGGCTCCGTTGCAGTGGCAGGCCGATAAGTTTACGGCGGTTTCTTGGCCCATTGCCAGCCATTTGGCGCGCGTGACTGTGAAAGTTCCAGCGAGCGCGGGCGAAGAAACCACAGTCAACTTATCGGCCTACTGCTGAGATGGAGCCGGCGGATCGTGGCCGCAACTGATTTTGTTCGCTCATACCACGGCTGAGAGCAGAACGATCGCGGCGCGCGAATGCGCTAGTCACGTGGTATTTTTTGTATTTCGCGGGCTTTCTTTGCAGCACGGAAAAAATGGTACGCGTAAAACTTTCTTTATCGCAAAATAATGCAATGGGGATTTCTGAAGACGCTCTCGTACTTTGGAACTCTCATTTCTTGCGTAAAGTCATTATTTATCAAGTTAGAAAATTAATCATAATTAACAAATTAGTTAATTACGAAACAAAAAAATTGCCTGTAGTGCGCAAGATGGCTGTAAGCAATATTCAACTGACTTCACTCGCCTGCCTCAAATAATTCTATTTTTAAACCCTTGGCTAAAGATAGCTGGGACACCCTGTATAGACATACGGCAAGAAAAAGGATATATATATATATATATATATATATATATATATATATATATATATATATATATATATATATATATAGCAGGGAAGTTCAGTGGGTCCGGTATGTATAAGAAAACAAGCGTGTACACGTACGAGCGAGCAATTCTTTAATGCCTTATGCGTAACGTTCTGGCTGTGGCACGGCCTTCGCCAGAGAATGAAGAGTATAAAACGGAGATGCCGCTTTTAAGGGCCAGCGAAAACACTCCATCAGTCCGAATGGCGATTATAAAATACGTCAGCTGACCCAAAACAACAGTGACAACATAATTTGATATGAGCGTCGAGCGACAAGACCACTGTTGAAAAATTATGACCGAGAAGTTCGCGAATCTTACCTCATTAACAACTTCAACAGTTTTCACTCTCGCATCAGCGAACGCGTCGGACTCGTTACCTTTCGTTCTTAGCAGCGAAATTGATCACAATGATGCGCTAAACTCCTTCCTTTTTCCGCCCACTTTTTTTGTATAACTTTTTTAAACCTTTTTGAATATGCGTCCTTGCAGTGGTTTTCTTTGGCTTATCGCATTGAAACCCCCTGTGCCCTTGTCTGTATAGGGACCTGAATGACTAGTTGAATTTTGTTTACTGTTCCTCTGGTATATTACTGTGTGCGTAACATGTTCCCATGTCATTGGCTTCGATACTCATTTTAAATGCGAAGCATTTTCTTTGCGTACTGCAGGCACTTTGAGCGTTTCTATCTATCTATCTATCTATCTATCTATCTATCTATCTATCTATCTATCTATCTATCTATCTATCTATCTATCTATCTATCTATCTATCTATCTATCTATCTATCTATCTATCTATCTATCTATCTATCTATCTATCTATCTATCTATCTATCTATCTGTCTATCTATCTAGCCGCGTACGTCTGGGTGATCTCGTGATCACCTCCTTAACTTGGGGTAGACCAAAATTAGGATGGAAGGGTAAGATGGTTTGAGCCGGTGATCTGCAAACAAACCGAGCCCTACTTGCAGCACAAGAGTACATGCCGAAAAAAGCATACTAAGTTAGGCCCCAGCTTGAACAGCAAGTTATTATCCGAATTTATTTTCAGCAAGCACTTTTCTGCATAGTTATTTGCGCAATGCCTAAATTCTATGGACACTTTTCACTGCGTTTTTGTTTTAGACGACACTGAGAACGCCAATATTTATTGGCTTTTTCACGTACATTTGATGCCATTTTAGCTATGACTTTTCGCGACACTGACGCGCTAATGGAATGAACAGGCATGCTCATATTTCCACGAAAGATTATAAATCAGATTCTTAGACAAGACCACTGAAACGATATGAATTTCTGTATGTCTCGCGTCGTTTTTTGCAAGATAATCCTTATGCTGCCGCGGACACCATGGCACGTCAGTTATTAGCGGAACTTGAAGGGGGGAGCACGAAAAGCTTGTGGCATAGCAACACCGATCCACCACCGCCATACTTGCAGCAACGCATTTTTTTTTATTACTTTATGAATGCACCGTGCTTTTAGTTGAGTGCATCAGTACAAATTCTGTTGTATAAATGTGCAACACAATTAACGCGAAACCAGATTTCCCAAACGCAGGTTATGTAACGTTTTCTCTCCGTTGCAAACCTAGTTAAGTTTTGTTACGCAACATCTGTACGGCATAACGACATTCATACGTGTAATAAACACGGCAACACATATCGATAGGGGGGCGAACTTTTCACAGGATAAGGAGCGCGACGAGCTGTTACCTTGTATCGGAAGGAGCCATCGTTTGCGCAACCTCTTGATTAATACGGTCAGGAAGGGTTTGCGTAATCTGAAACAATATCATTACGACATAGTATCTTCCCATGCGCTTCTTTTCATGCTAAGTGACAGTGGCGGGCTTTACCATGTCTCTTTCCCTTTTCCTATGGAATTCATTTCGCCGACAGTGATTATGAAGTGATAATTCTCTTTACGCAGCACATGGGCGTCGCCTGTAAATGAATGATAACGTACAATGGTACCAACATTGCCATCTTTTGTTTATGTTATTGATGGACAAAGAATGGCAAAGACACAGATGTGTGAGCGATTCACCAAAAATTACTTCTTTTTATGTGGCTCACCGTGTTTATTGTCGCTGCGTCATCGATGGGCGTAGTGGTATGTTGGTATAGGAAAGCAAAATCCTGTACTGGCTGAGACTATACGCTGACATATGGCGAGAAAAAAATCTTTTAATTTAGATGAGAAAACATCATTAAGAAAATTGTAAAGAACATAAAAGCTACGTGTCTTATGAAAACCTAGCAATTGCGAAATTCATACAAATTCATGTCGGAATATTTCTTTAGATTCATTGCCCGTGCTTACGTCAAACTGTGGTTTTTATTCGCCCATGCAGACATCGCTGTTGACCAGAGTCTACGTATTTGTTTTTCATTGCTGCAACCACATTAAAATCTTAGATAACGTTTCACGCAAAAAGTTGGAAAAGAGAAACGGGGCACATCAAATTAAACAGTCAGAATTAGTCGTCGTATTGAGTGACCCTGCGTGAAAGCTGCCGCTTATTTGGACGAATGCCCTAGATGACTTATGAAAAGCAAAAATTGACCGTCATCATCATACGGCGTTGGCGTGAACACGCCGAACTTTTTGGCACCAAAATGACGAAACATAACGTGACGTCAAGTGATGACATCATGTCATGACATCGTTGCTAGGGCAAAGGGGGGGCCAATCACGGAGGCAGAGAAAAGACCAGGTAAGATGCGTAAAGCGTTCCGTGAGGCGCGGGGTGTGTCACATCGAATGAGGTGAAAATTAATATGGCTTGCACCTTCAAAGCGCCTGGGTTGAATGCATAGGGACCCTATGAGTGCTCGGCCACGGGTCTTAAAGACGCGGGCTCGACTCTGCGGGGCGTTTGCATTTTTATTTAGGCAAAATACTAGAGCGCAGTTTACTATGCGTTTCCATTCCACTGTAAAATAAGCCCGGATGGTCGAAATTACCCGAAGCCCTCCATTACGACTCCTTCCACAGCCTGAGTCGTTTTGAGATGTTAAACCCTACAAACCAACGTGAATGAATAAACAAATACATAAATAAGTAAATAAACTCACAGGGTCCCTTATACATCATTCTACTAAGACAATTCAAAGGCGAATGGCGTCGTTGCCTTTTTTTTTTTCTCAGACGTTGTACTAATGCCTCACCGCCCCCCCTCCAATATCTTTGTGCATCTAAAGTGATTTTGCACTCCCTTCAGGATCAGAAGCATTGCAAGCTTTCTGCACCTCACATAGTTTTACGCTGCCTCCATGTGCTGCGCGACAAGTGACCATGCCATGTGATGGCGTCATCGTGTGACGTCACGATATGCGAGGTCACAGTGTGTTATGGTGACGTCATGAATTTCCGCGATCAGTGACGTCATATGGGGACGTCATCAAGTGATATTGATTTTTTACATCCCCCGGCTGACGCCAACGATATGTTTTCGCGTTTCGTAAGGCATCTACGGATTTCGCCTTAATAAATTGGAACGCCTCACCAATGGCGTGGTTTTATAATGAAGATTTCCTTAATGTCTAAGGTTATTGCGCGTGTAACGATGGGCTACCTCTACAACGAAGCTGTTTGTATAACGCTCTATTTTGAAATCACGAACACTTCGCGTGCAGTAGCTATGAAAATTTTATGACGATGTCTATTGTGTTTATGCTTTAGTGGAGCATCGAAAATATTAGGCTATTATTCTCATAAACGCTCGCGATTCCTTGCGAAAGGTTCACACGCATGCGTTCCAATCTTTACAACGAACTAGTAACAACAGCACGTAGCGAGCTGTCGAATTCCGCGATTTATGTTCCCTTCGGCTGTAAAACAGGGTGTCGGACGCGCTTACGCTGGAGATGTTCAGATGAAAACATGCGCGTTCCGGCGTATACCATCCCACATGCCCAATATAACCTTTATTGGGCTGAGCCGCCTTTCACGAGCAAGGCACAATGCTTACGCCGAGCAATTTATTAACAGCTTTCTTTTTCAACAAGTAAAATGACTGAATCAGCATATTTCGGTGAAACTGAGCCAAATTAAAAAACTGCCTTATGAAGGCATCGACCGAAAAGTGATACGCAAAAGAAACAACAGTAATAGTAGCGCGAAAGCCTCACTGAAACGAGAGAAAGTCTTCATTTCCTTTTACGAATGCGAAGGACGTGCCTCGCGCGCTGCCGCTGACGGAGCCTCGCTAGACGAGAAGAATAACAAGAAATGCGAGGAGCAATCATACCAGCCCCCCGTTAAGGCAATGAAAAATGAGGGGGAGAACGTCCATCGAAAATTGGAGCACGTAAAAGCAGTGCTAAGGTCGCGTGAGAATTCCCGTAGCGAAATATATATATATACATATATACATATATAAGTATGAGAGGTGGCACTTCAAGAAAACTGCATTTATTACGTCGACGTTTCGGTCAGAGCCTGACCTTTATCAAGACAAAATTTTCGTTTTTATTCCCGTGCTTATATACACACCAAGTGAGAGGGGGAAGAAAAAGAGAGAGAGGGAGGGGAGAAAGTTTGCTCAGGGGTTGTGAGGGGGAAGGACCAGGAGTAACACACTGCCTCCGACAGCGGAGCGCTTCGTGGGTGAGCTTATACTCACCCACGAAGCTCACCCATGAAGCGCTCCGCTGTCGGAGGCAGTGTGTTACTCCTGGTCCTTCCTCCCTCACAACCCCTGAGCAAACTTTCTCCCTCCCTCTCTCTCTTTTCTTCCCCTCTCACTTGGTGTGTATATAAGCACGGGAATAAAAACGAAAATTTTGTCTTGATAAAGGTCAGGCTCTGACCGAAACGTCGACGTAATAAATGCAGTTTTCTTGAAGTGCCACCTCTCATACTTATACTTATACGGCAACCAAAGGCAACCACTCCTTCAACTATATATATATATATATATATATATATATATATATATATATATATATATATATATATATATATATATATATATATATATATATATATATATATATATATATATATATATATATATTTCATCGCAGGGATAAAGTTGTGAACCAAGAAGGAAAAGATTGATGCCGTTATAAAGGGAGAAAACGAAACAGAACTAAAGACGAAACAGGCACGTCTTTTTGGTTTTAAATCTTGCCCCGGTTTTGACCCACTCGGCGCTCGTGGAATCGTCTTTTTTTTTCTGCAGAAGATACGCTCTGTATAAAGATTCGGAGTCAGCCTGTGTGTGGGTGGGACCACATTCGCTTACGTAACGTCACTCAAATCCGATCCATACGTTGCCTTGAGTAAGGCGCCGCAAAATAGCTGAAACAGAAGACGGTGACACGTGGAAAAGAAAAAAAATTCCCCCCACCTCCCCGAAGGGAATCGTGAGGAAATGCGAATGCATTTCTTGCTCCGAGATTTCGCCTTCACCGACTTCTGCCATCGCCTTGAGAGGCACCCAGCCAGCTTACGGTCGAGACGTGGTCGAGAGTGAGGCGCGAGCGGACGGGAGAGTGGGGCGCAGGGAGGAGAGAGAGCGAACGGCGAGAGAAGGAGCGGCGAAGCACTGCACCTACACTCTCCTACACTCTCTCGCACCACATGCTCCGGTTGCTAGGGGCGAGGATAAGCGCGCGCGCCCGCAGCTGTTACTATGGGAGAGGGAGTGAGAGCGGAGAGATAACACCTGCCGGCGCGCGGACACCGCCGCGGACAACGCCGGATGCGCCTGACATAGCCCGACTAAGAAATGCATTCGCATTTAAAAAGAAGTGGAAGGGTAAAAGCGACACTGTCGTCAGCGGCGAAATGCGACAAACTAACACACGAGACTTACTCGCGGATCGTGCACTATACGAATTGCGGCGCAAGTTCATTCACCTTAGGCGGTCGCGGGGGGATATTGCGCAAATTTATTTTATTTAACCGGCATGGCGCTGCCGCGTTTATCAAGTTAACGTCACTTGCGAAATGCTCCTCCGTTGAGTGGGTTAGGCATTAGAGATCTGTCCATCAACTTCTCACCTCTAATAGCCTTTGTTGACGTGGCAAGTATACCCGTTGGTTCTTTTTTTTCTTTGCTTTTCTTCTTTTTTTTTGACATGCGTCTTCAGAGATCGCTAATGTTGTTTCTTCATGGGCACAGCCTGGCGCTAGCGCGCCTTTGAACCACGCATCTAAAATTCAGACACTGTGGCGAAAGCCGACGCGAAATAAACCTAAAGGCGCAAAATGGGCAGAACGGGAATGAATCTCAAAAACAAAAAGAGAAGCTGCGCTAAAGGCTGCACAGAATATCCAGCGTTTTGTGCCTACGTCTACATATGGTTTCGTCTGTGTGTTTTTCGCTGCGCTGTTGTAATCCGTGATCGGTCGTCGAGTAGATCGCCGTCACGGCCGCATGAAAGATGTAAAGGACGGTTCTCTGCACTTAAATGTATGCATTACGTATCAGTACTTCAGGAAGATGCGCGTTCAACCATACTGCTCAAGAAAAGAAATAATTGTTAAACGTCACCCGCCACGGTGTGGTTATGGGGCTCGACTGCTGATCACGGGATCGCGGGAGGTCGCGAGATCAAATCCTGGCCGCGGCGTCCGCATTTTCGATGGAGGCGAAAATTCTTGAGGCCCAGATGCTTAGATTTAGGTGCACGTTAACGAACCCCAGATGGTCTAAATTTCCGGAGCCCTCCACTACCGCGCCTCTTATAATCACATCACAATTGTTAGGATGGCAATGTCACACAATAGATGGCACAACGGCCAGTTGCTGACTCGAACTTCTCGCTAGAATGTAGTGGGAATGCGTCCTCGACGCGGACATAAAGATTTTACGAACGGCTCGAGGATATATATATATATATATATATATATATATATATATATATATATATATATATATATATATATATATATATATATATATATATATATATATATGATGCTCACCAAGACATTTCTGCTGCCGCTGTGCGTTTCGCAGCACAGCGATTCCGCATACTTTCGGGCTTTGAGCGTAAAATACTTAGAATGAGGTCAAGTCGAGAATGTCCCCGTCCGAACGAAAAAATAATACAAACGACGTCGCGCTCGGTCTTTACGTGCCCTTGAATGCTTTTCCTGATCTTAATGTCGCAAGTGGATTTCCAGACATGGCTTCTTCGATGCTGTGTTTTCATTTTATTCGAATGATCTCTTGGTGAACCAAAGGCACTTTGAGCATTTCTATCTATCTATCTATCTATCTATCTATCTATCTATCTATCTATCTATCTATCTATCTATCTATCTATCTATCTATCTATCTATCTATCTATCTATCTATCTATCTATCAAGCCACCTAGGTCTGGGCGCTCTCGTGATCACCTCCTTAACTTGGTGTAGGCCAAAATTGGAATAGGAGGGTGACAGGGTTTCAAAAATATGACGGTCTGGTCATGACATGAATAACGTGAAAATCCTGTAGCGTACGTCGTCAAACCCAGACACGTGGCACGTAGCCGAATTTCATGGTCCAGGGTATGCGGGTGCGCGTCACAGGTCATCGGCAGTTTATTTACCCAGGCACGGCGAAACCGACCTTAGTAATTTAAATACGAGAGTGTTAAGAAAAACCGGCATCGGCAGGGTAGAGTTACGAATGCGAAGAATAAAAATCGGAGTCCCAGCAGGCATCTAACCCAAGCATTCTGCGTGGCAGTCAGGTATTTTACCAGAGAGCCACGCTAAGTCTTGAAAGTGCTTTGGGAAGAGACCAAGGCGTAATGTCAGTGCATGCAACATCAATTGTGCTTGCACTGCTCGCTATCTAATTTTATGATAAAGCAATAAACTAATTTAATGCACTGCTAGTATACAGGCGCCATGTCAGGGTCAGGTTAACGTCAATTGTGGTTCCTGTGTTCGCTAAGCTTTTATAGCCGTCTAATAAAGATTACATATTTATTCCTATGATTCAGCGATCTCTATTTAAGCGTTGCTCGACAACGGAAGAATACCCTAACGGAAGTTACGTGTTATATTGACGTCATCGCTACGTAAAGTGCACTTTATTTTTATC
The DNA here is from genome assembly GCA_030522465.1 of Rhipicephalus appendiculatus. Taxonomy (NCBI): domain Eukaryota; kingdom Metazoa; phylum Arthropoda; class Arachnida; order Ixodida; family Ixodidae; genus Rhipicephalus; species Rhipicephalus appendiculatus. The sequence continues at coordinate 48,991 of JALIZH010026637.1, forward strand.
ATACATACGTCTTTGTGCTATTGTGAGTGCTGAAGGTATGTCACACCATAAGTTATCCTTAAAACGCCAGTGTAGTCGACGTGCCTGGTATGGGCACAATATGCGCCCAACTGGTACACTTAAAAAATCACGTCGATCCACCTCGTAACGCTTGGCTCAAAGCCAATGAATAAAGCATAGACAAATTACTCGCCAACTGCTTCGCGTGAAACCGGTTCTTAGAAGGCGTGGGATCTGTCGATTTCTTCTTTATTTTTTTCATTCCCGACGGCGTCCATGGAGAAATAATACCTGTATATTGTTTTATGCGTACTTAATAGAATCTGGTACGTTGCTCTTGCCCTTTCATTAGCCCTCTGTGCCATCAGAGGCTATATATTGTCAAGTCGGTGACCTGATATTATTGAACAAAGACCATTATATCATTTCATAAAATTTCTCAGTTTCCACACTCATATACAAGTGAAGGGTTGGGGGGGGGGGGGGGGGGGGAACCGTTTGTAATATAAGCAGTTGTACGTAACTGTCCATCGACTATTTAAGTACCCCGAGCAAGGCAAACGAGGAAAAAAAAGGCAGCGAAGTTTACGTGCGTGTGCCCACTGCACCACTCTGCTTGCGAGCATTTTGCACATAGAAAAATATGCAATCATTAAAAGTTTAAGCAGTTTGCATAGATCATACAATATCATTTTTATAAACATCTTACAAAGTATAATAATACAATGTAGAAATATGCGCTGTCATACCATTGAAAGCTTTACAAAAGTAGTCAAGTTCTTAAGCCGCTGATTACGACTTTCTCCTGAAATATCGCATTCCCAGGGCAGCACTCTTCTCCCACGAAAGCAAAAGCCACGGAAATATGAAACTGGAAGATAAAATTTCAAGTCAGGCTAACTGCTGAGAAATGAAAGGTTCCGTAACCTGAAGGGGCAGCGCAACTTTCCAACATTTATGATTTCTTTGAAAACGGGTTCTGATGGCCGTAAAGAAATAATACTTGGGCTGACACGGCACCTCGGTGCGTCAGCTCATGAGCGGCAGCCACGAAACTATACCCCCGGGGTGAACAGCTCTACCTGCTCGCGAGAACACGCAAGGGGGCAGCTGCTCCTGGGGTCCAGCTTTAGCTGTGAACTAACGGCCTATTATGGACAACCTGGATTTTACCATGTTGCAGGTACTTTGCATTTCGAGCACCTTTCATTTCGCTAATTGCGCCACATTCGCTGCCCACGCGATTCTCTCGAGTCTCGGTAATTTTCTGTTCGACACTGATTACAGCAGTTCCTAAATTTTTTTTTCAACCAACATTTTCTCTTAGCCTTCAACTCGCCGCGGGATTAGAACCCATCGCAACCTCAGCAACAATGCGCCTCGGGTCCCGGGTTAATCGCCTTTCATCGAGGTTCATTATGAGTCGCTGCGAACAATTCCGGAAACACGGTGGCCGTGCAAGCCTCTTCCTCCTTCCAGGCTGCGGCTGTTGCGATCATTCTATATACGTTGGTGTTTTTATTTTTATTTTTTTTTCAATTTCTAGCTAGCTTCTTTAAAGAACTGGACGCAACACTGAGAAGTAGCACAGCGCACTCCTCGCCTCCTCATCGCCGTCTTCTTCACGCTGTCATGACTAGCTCGGGCGATGAGCTTTCGCGCTTAACATCTCTCTATTCCGTGAGGCGTGTAGTAGTTTTCGAGGAACCAGCACCTCCAAGGCGACCAAGTCTTTCTCTCTCTCTCTTCAAGGCATTCCTTTCCTTTTCTATCACCTCTCCGACACTGCTTGGTTGTTTAACATTGGTTCCCTCGTACGCCCCCTCTTCAAATCCCCGCCTTCTGCGAGAGACGTGCGCGCTAATTCGAAGCGCGCGAAGAAAGATCCATTGCAGGAAAGCAATTATTTTGCTTCCGGCGTAGATTGTCAACTCGAAGCCAGAGGCGTTGTTCCTGTGTACCTGCAGCTACTTTTCCGTGTCTTGCACTGCTCGCTCGGGACAGACGCCATGTACGTGCCTTCCCCTTGTTCCAAGCTTCGTCGCATTAGTAAGCGGCTCGCTGTACAGCTTAACCCATGCGCTTCCTCTAATGTGGTCAAGAATAATTGAACGTTGAGGAAAAGCGGACTGCTTCTTTTCATAGAGTATTTGGGACTAGTTTTCTTTTGTTTTCTTTTGTTGGAAATTGCCCTGAGTTCGGAACAACAAAAGTTTATGCTCTAGCACCTCAGGAACGTGACAGCGTTGTTTATTTTATTTTATTTATAATGGATATTGGAATACGAGACTGTTAAGTTTCTGCTTCTGGAAGGTTTAAGTACATGTTACATCATATTTTGAGACGTGTATGAATACACGTGACGTCAGAAATGATATTTAAACGAAATATCAGCTTGGTATGTTGCAAATAATACAAAGTTAAATATTGCGGGTGATTATTATTCTTTAGATAATCGCTGGGATGTTAACGCTACAGATTTGCGGCGTAGAGTTAAAAAATTTAGTGAGGGTGATTGCATCTTTCATACAGATGCTATCTATCTATCTATCTATCTATCTATCTATCTATCTATCTATCTATCTATCTATCTATCTATCTATCTATCTATCTATCTATCTATCTATCTATCTATCTATCTATCTATCTATCTATCTATCTATCTATCTATCTATCTAGCCGCCTACATCTGGGTGCTCTCGTAATCCCCTCCCTAAATTGGGGTAGACCAAAGTCGGTATGGTATGCTAAGGGATGTTTACGAACAAGGCTGTCTGGTGATGATATGAACAATAATTCGGCAGACCTCACGTATCTTGGGAGTCGGTGTTATGCGAAGCATCCGGAGGGAAGGTGACTGTGTTGTAATTTGTTTGTTGAGAGAAACGTTACGAAATGACGCTAAAGATATGTGCAAATGTTGTACGCACAGACATATGTTGAACAGTCGCGTATGCTTTATATAACCAGTTGTTTACAGTTGAATAACGATGCCAACAGCAACAAGAGTATTTGGAACACCAGAAGCGGTAAGCTGACATGTAGCGCTTGTGCTCGCGATGATGGTAGCCATTAACAGTGCTACATAAATGAAGTTCAGTGGATGGCGCTTAACTACAATTCACCTTAACCCGACGTGACGGCTGTATGATAGCAGCACATATGTAATGTTTATAAAATTATATAGCCAGCACTACAATCACAATTGACGTTTCACGAAGATTAGGGTCTATTTCAAAAGCAGTTGCTAGACCTGGCGTGGCTTTGTGCTAGAATACCTGATTGCCACGCAGAAGGTTTGGGTTCGATTCTTTTGACATTTATTCTTGGAATTCGTCGGGTCAACGCTGCAGATGTCAGTTTTTTCTGCCGATGGCAGAAAATGAATGTTCCACACTCGCCGTCATGGCTACTGGCGCCGCTGACTGACGCTCCCACGTTTAAATGGACATATATACCCCATAAATTGGACAGAGGATGGCCGCCGCGGTAGCTCAGTTGGTAGAGCATCGAACACGTTATTCGAAGGTCGCAGGTTCGGTCCCTTCCCGCGGCAAGTTATCTTTTCGTCCACTTTTCTTTCTTCACATTTAGATTACATTTACTACTAATAACATCCCCTATAATTTCCTTGTCATTATTGTCAGTTCTCATTAATATTGTGTCTATCAAAGCCCTTAAAATTTTCACTTCTTACATAAGTACAGCACAGAAATCCCTTTGGAGCAATAGCAGGCACTCCTGGCTAGCTCGGACTTGGAGCTGCAACTGGGAGCGCGCCTGCGCCAGTGGAGCTCTGGACATTGGCTACCCACCCATCTAGCTTCTAAACCCCTTCCCTTTCCCTAAATAAAAGCTGTTCTTCTTTTTTCTTCATGATGTAAGGGCATGTGGCTTGTAGTTTTTATGTCTTTATCAAAATTCCGCTATATCGACTGGTGATGTTCTGTCTTTAAGAAATATACAGGGCTAAAAAAAGGCACACAGTCAATGCGTGAAAGAAGCACTGCTCTGCACGACGCGGATGACATTATGTAGAATGAAAAGCGTCGTCTTAATAGTGAAACATAGTAAAGGTTTCCTCTCAACTCAGAAATGGAGGTAACCCCATACAATCACGTCATTTTTGTACTGCTTCCAAACATTTCACTATTGCCAGTTTTCTCTCAACGTTAGTTGCATAAAATTCGAATGTTTGTTCAGATACGCATGTTCACAGGCGAAAATTTCCCGCCTCCTTGAACGTAAAATCTCGTCCTTAGATATACAAGCCGGAGTGCGTTGATTTTCCGGAGCTTTAAGGCACTGACATGCACATATTGCGTAATTCTTATTCTTAAACTGGTCTAGAAACAATGAGTCACACTTATTCATTTTGTGGAATTCTTTTTTGCAGCAAAGCGCTTAATAAGTACGCTATTACCATTCTCAGAAAGCTGCGCCTTTTTTAAGAAAAGAAACGCTGCGGGTGAGCATATGCAACATGTGTCACTGAGGCTTCTGTCATGAAAGGCTCAACCTTTCTAAGTTAATAGTAGCACATCCGACCAAACACGCATGCCGGATTCACAATTTGACTGCAAATACCAGATTAATACTTATTCAACCCACTACAGAGTGACAACACTTCTCGCATACATGTGCGATTCCTCTCCGGTTTAATAGTAAATGGCACTTGATATAAATAAGTTATCCTGAAAATTACGTGTCAATTATTGTAATTAACGCACTGTAAAGAACCAGGTTTGGAAGCCCTATTTACTAAACAGCAAAATGCACATTTAAGAGCGCGAAATCAGTCTGCAAATGTCGATAAAAAATCAGAGGTCTTTGATGTGGAAACAAAACAAAACAAAAAAAAGCTCTTCACCTGACGCTTGCTGGAACACCCCTGAATTAGTGCCAACTGAGCGGTAGTGTAGTTGCAGCGGCCACGCCCCTTTCGCATTGGAGTATCAGGCGTGCTTCTCCTGGGGCCCCAATGGAGTGTGTGCGCGGAAATTGCACAGGAGACGGTGTCGCTAATCTTCGATGCACCTTCACAGATTGTCGATCCCAAAGAAAATGACGGATTCCATGGTCCCTCTCTAGAGAATGTAAACTTGGCAACGCGCTAACAAGCGTTTCGAGAAATATAACCTCTAATTTGACACTTACTTCATCATCCATCTCAACCTGATTGTTATCAGAAGGGTCGTCACTATTTTTTAATGTATCCGGCTTCTCTAAATATCGTGAATCGGCAACAAAAGTAACGTTAAATTTTTCCTAGCATATGTTATACGAAACCGGATAAAATCCCTTAGGTATCAGCCTAAGACGACTAGAAAGAAATAACTATCCGGGAGTGACACCCTGCACTTTATTTCATGCAAAAGCGTTTTTTTTTTCTTTACTGTTTTCGCGGTATAGCAGTTATGTGGACACTCTAGGCGCATTTCTGCCGTCGTTGTTGCCATGGTTCTGATGTTCTCTATAAAGTCCAAATGTTTCACACCGCGCGTGAGCCGTATGTTGAATGTGCGAGACAAACCACTCGGGCGCTGCCGATGAGCGCCGCTCAAGCATATAGATGAAACGAGCCGGCCGTTTCCATCACGGGAAAGGCGCATGTTGATAGGAGCCGGAGAGGGCTGCACAGTTCCGGCAGCGAATGCTTACTATCGACCGTGCGTGGTCGATCAGAGTGGTCTATCTCATATGTTTAAAGGCGATCAGGTTATAAATTTCTACGTGATGTGCTGTCATCGCGAAGTATCTCGACGTACATTGGTAGACACCCCTACACCTGTAGGTGCTGTGCTAACACCACTTACTTTTGTTGAGACGACAGAAAACACAAAGAACGTTTCTTTCTCAAGAGATGTCGCAGTCCCTTACGCCAGCGTTTTGTAAATTTACTCCGAGCTCGGGTTTTAGAAGAGTGAGCTGCTAACCTTAGTTGGTTTGACATTCCAATTTGTTGCTACCGCGTGCATTGCTTCGCCTACACTGTGAAACTCCGACTTTTTTTTTTTTCAGGACAACGGCATTTCGTTGGTTTTCTTAAGAGTTGTAAGCAGAACGTTTCATTTATCAGAGTATTCTCTATTTGAACCGTTGTCGTGTGTCATACATGATGTTGCATTTTGCAGCGTTTGTTTTTGCAGTTTATTATTTATTTCTAGCGTCATTTGTGCGTAAGGTGATATTAGCCTACTTGAGTGAATCTTTCTAAAATTTAGGTATTTTGATTGGAATTTGTAACATAACTCTATCACGCATGCACAACCTATTCAAGAACAAAAAACAATCTTACGCCCACATTGGTTGTTTGTACAAATCACTAATTATTTTCTTCTCTAAATCATAACATTTTTTGCAAAAAAAAAAAGTGCATCGGTCAACAACCACCTTACCAGTTCCCGCATAAAAGCGAGCACTTATTTGAGGTTAGCGCATTCGTTCAGAATTGAAAAAAAAAGTATCATTCCTTGTTTCTCTAATGGTGGTGTTGCTCGATCACACAAGGCGTTACACGAGATATATTATTCTCATTCGGTTGATATGGCGTGCCCTGGCGCCGACATCTGGAACAGCACCGGATTGCACTATCCACAGGGAGGCCTTAAACTTCCCGCTGAGCCGCAATTTTCTACCGGCTACACCGACAGTATGAACGCGAAGGCTAACAACAAGCTTTCAGTCTTTGTTTCTCTCTGTAATAAACTGTCAGGCAGCCTCCGCCGTTCAGCTTGGCTACAGGGCCGGCGAGATTGTGGTCGAGGAGTGAAACTTTTCTTCCATCTTTGCGTCCACTATGGCTATGAACAGGGCCACCGCTTCTACGGAACTGCAAGAAAGTAGTCGTTTCGCAAATGAAGATGTATCTGTCGTCATCTTGTGCTTTTCCGCGAAGCACCAACTGCGCAGTCGCTTTTTGTTATCTTTTACTCCTTGAAAATGACATGCAAACACTCTCTGTCTCTTCCTTTCTTTCTTTCTTTCTTTCTTTCTTTCTTTCTTTCTTTCTTTCTTTCTTTCTTTCTTTCTTTCTTTCTTTCTTTCTTTCTTTCATTCTTTCTTTCTTTCATTCTTTCTTTCTTTCTTTCTTTCTTTCTTTCTTTCTTTCTTTCATTCTTTCTTTCTTTCTTTCTTTCATTCTTTCTTTCATTCTTTCTTTCTTTCTTTCTTTCTTTCTTTCTTTCTTTCTTTCTTTCTTTCTTTCTTTGCATCTTGTCCCTGCTGTTTGTTGAGATGAGGAAAGAACTTCCGTGATCCGAAATTTGATAGTGGTGCGGGCTATTTGGCCAACAGTATTGCTTTGGGTACACTTTTCTAGATGTTCGATGAGCACATTATTCGAAGGCCTAGTTCATCTTGAGAAGGGTAACCGAGCTTATCTTCTAAAGCTGAGCTATATTTTAGACATGTGAATGAAGACTTATTGCTACACGCAATGACGACATAGAGGCTACGCTGTTTCACTCCAAAGCACGAGAATATGGGTTCGATTCCCACCATCGGTGGTTTGATTTCAACAGCGGCAAAAAATAGAAAAATCTATACCCAGTTACGCGAAGTGCAACCTGAAGGAACAGCCGAGCTGTGGCCAATCTTTCATGATTTTTTTTTCGTCTTTTACTGCAATTCGTGGT
>JALIZH010026638.1:0-32686 GCA_030522465.1 Rhipicephalus appendiculatus
GAAATTGCCGTTGTTCCCCGACTCGCTTGCATAGTAATATTTATTGTTATTCCAATACGTACTGTCCGCACCTTATATTATACTTTTCAAAGCCGTCTCTTGTAATACATATTGTGTGAGAGGGAGTGAACTCTTCAGCCAGAATATGTCGACATCTCTTGTCAAACACCACCGTTGGCGCTGTCCCTGACCCGGATTCGCTTAACTACAGTGAACTCGAAAATAGCTTAATATTCACGTTCATTTTGAATCCCATGGACATTACGTTTCCGCATTATTAGGAGCACTAAATAACTTTTTCTGGTCAAGTTACTTCACTTGAAGCAGAAGGCGAATAAATTGCGATGCGTTTGCCAAGTGGGCAGAATTAAGAAAGGACCGAGCATTTGCTGGTGACAAGAGGTGCCGAATTAAGGTAGGTTTACTAAAAAAAAAATATTAAAGGACACTGTAAATTCCAAACTGCGTTCGGCGAAATCCTGTGGCCATTCGACTGACTATGCCTTATCCTTTTTTATTACTTTTTACACTAGTCGAGGCTAGTCTGACGGTGAATACGTGAGAATAGCCACAGAACGGGCGGAGGCCCCGTTCTGTTATAGTGTAGTAGAATCTAGTACACTGCAATTCTGTGGATATAATGGATACAAAACGGCCTCCGGACGACGTGGATTGAATTGAAACGTAAGCGCTTGAGCCCGGAGAATCGAATTAGCGTGTTTTGTGCCTGGCTTATGCCTATAGATGAGTTTTAATCAATGTGTCTTTGCTGCAGTAACCGACAGTAATTTTTTTAATCTCAAATTCATGTTTTGAATACAACGTCTAACCCAAGCAAGGATTATACCCAAAATGATCAATTAACGAGAATTATTTGTACAAATTTTAATCTATCGGAACCTTAGCAATATTATAGTAGCTTAAAGATGCCTGCAGAGTTTCACGTGATAGATTATGACTCTAGGAAAGAAGTGTAAATTTAAGGGCTCGTTTTCTTTGTTCTCATTATAGTTCTCATTATCATTAGCTTCTGAGACTCTGTGGCACATGGTGAGGCCATTGTTCTCAATGTGACCTTATACACAATGTGAGATTTAATAATCCACGCTATCCGCAAAGAAAGCATCACTGAATTCTCAAGAAATTTACAATAATCTGCCTTTTCTGGGTCCGAACTGCACCTTCAGTGGAGATCGTCGAAATCGAAAGTGGTGGTCCTTGGCCTTCGAAATAGCCCGCTGCGCGCTAGTAGTAATCACGGAGGCCTGCATTGGCGCCTTTTTTTTTGGGGGGGGGGGGGGCATTTGCACGTTTGCGACACCAGATGTCCCTTGGTCCGCACCTGTCGCCGCGTTTTGGCCACCACAGATCATGCGCATGCGCAGACTACTACGCGGAAAAGGCCCATTCTGACGGTGTGCTTGTACAAGCAAAATAGATGCACAAATATTGTTGTAGTAAAGAAATGCTTTAACGGCCTAGTCAGGGAAAAAATATCTGTGCATAAACATTTTTCGTTCACTTTAACCTCTACAAGTACCGCAAAAATTTGCTAGCGATGTCAGGGTGTTCAAGATCAGCCTCGCTCGCTAATAACCAAGAAACGTAGCTGCCGTTGCAGAGAGAAAGAAGCAAAATTTGTTTTCAAAACAAAGTTGATAAGTCTGATCTACTTTGTAGCAACTATTATGCAGCAACTATCACAACATGTCGCATATTTATGCATTTTTCAAAAGTACTTTCCTTCGCTCTACAAGTTTCAGACAATGTTACATTACTCTTTGTTGCGCATGCATTTCATACACGAAATGTCTTTGTAATGGTAATATTTTTGTGTTACATCGTCATGAACTTTCGAGAACGACGGGCAATGAAATTTGTCCCTCCTTGTCGAATATGTTCGATATTTCTTGCCTCCTAAATTATGCACTTAAAAAAAAAACTAAGTTCCTGTTTCGGCTACTGGGTGGTATGTGCATAAAATAAAAGATACTCAATCAAATCGAAATTATCCATTTTCGGATCCGTGTCGATCTCTCGTGGAATCACCCGTTTGCGATTACCACGCTTAGGAGACTGACTGCGGTTATGTCTGTCGTGTATAGTTACATGTAACCGTGGTTAGCCGCAGTGCTCGTGTGACAGCGGTATTAATCGGCTTTAGTTGAAACAGAGGGACGCCAATCAAGGTAGCGAGTAAATTTTTTTTTTGCGCTGCAAGAAAAAATTCGACTTTCGCGTCCCACTCACATTCTTTTCAAGGCTTTTCTTCCTCCCGGGGGTCACGCCTATTCTCCATGATGTGCGAAATTCCGCTGAGGCAGACCCTCGATCGGCAGCACACCTGTAGACCGGTTGAAATTAGCGGCTGTCTCCTGGATGAGCCAGGATTCCACAAAAAGCCACTTATGGCCTCTTAAGTCGAGGACGCGGGACTTGTCAAATTGTATGCGGTGGTCATTCACTACGCTGTGCTCAGCGAGTGTACTCCTTTTTTCACTGGAGCTTGCGGACGCCTTTTAAATGCGAAGCATTTCTTAGCGAACTTCGGCAACTTTGAGCGTATCTATCTATCTATCTATCTATCTATCTATCTATCTATCTATCTATCTATCTATCTATCTATCTATCTATCTATCTATCTATCTATCTATCTATCTATCTATCTATCTATCTATCTATCTATCTATCTATCTATCTATCTATCTATCTATCTATCTAGCCGCCTACGACTTTGTGCTCTCCTGGCCGTATCGTTAATGGGAATTATACCAAATTTGGTATGGCATAACATGACTGTATGACGAACATAAATGGCTGGTCATATCATGAATGTCATGACTAGCTTGTCATGAAAAGCATGATTTACATGCCACTCTCATGGCGCGTTCGCGGCCGTTTCGTTAGCTTGATATACACCAAATTTGGGATTGAGTGACGTGACTGTATGACGAACATAAATGACAGGTGGTAATATGCAAATAATGACGTGCATGTCATGAACAACATGATCTGATTTACATGCCACACTCATGACGCGCTCGCGGCCGTTTCGTTAGCTTGATTTACACCAAATTTGGGATTGAGTGACGTGACTGTATGACGAACATAAATGACAAGGGGCAATATGGAAATCATGACATGTCATGAGCGACATGACTTGCATGCCACGCTCATGGCGTGCTCGCGGCCGTTTGGTTAGCTTGATACACCAAATTTGGTATTGAGTGACATGACTGTATGACGAACATAAATGACAAGTGGCAATATGGAAATCATGACATGTCATGAGCGACATGACTTGCATGCCACGCTCATGGCGTGCTCGCGGCCGTTTCGTTAGCTTGAGATACACCAAATTTGGTATTGAGTGACATGACTGTATCACGAACATAAATGACAGGTCCTAACATGTAAAACATGACATGCAAATTATGTAAAGCATGATTTGCTCCTTCCCGGCTGCTTCGCATTACATCGATTCCCACAGTGCGTGGGATCTGCCGCCTTTTTTATGTTGCCGCAGTGTCTCGGGGAAGTTCTTTGCTTTCCCCACGAACGAAGCATCACAATGAACACGTGGTATGGAGTAAACCGGCCCATATGCTTTCCATTCGGGAAGAATGTCTTTTGGGCACGGAAAGGCCAGGTGCCAGCGATCCACGTGCTACAATCCACTTCCACGAAAAGCATGTTCGTACAGCTTCTCATCGCGGATTTCGCGGCTTTCTTGAAGCTTTGTGTGGCGATGGCCCAACCCTCCCCACAGGGAGTTAGCGCGTCTTCAGAAATTTCTACCCGCGATTTCGACAAACAAAACCGATTCCACCTGCGTATTCTTTGTCCATGCCTGGCAGTCCGACGCTACGGCAAAAGAATTCGCCGGGGCGAGCTCGGGGAATATGGCACCTACAAGATGAAAAAGTAACGAGTAACGTAACCCCTCACGTTACCGAAAAATAGTAACGTAAGTACGTTACCCGTTACAGTTCCGAACTTGTAACAAGTACGTTACTGAAAAAAGTAACGAGTTAGCGGTAACGGCGTTACTTGTAACGCGTTACCGACAACACTGTAAATTATTTTTGTCCTTTATCTCTACTTTTCTGCCACCAACACTCTAAGCATCTCTCACTTATTTCTATCGCGGACGTGTTCAGCACGATAGAAATAAGTAACGACTCGTATTGCCACGCTACCTAGCGCCCACTCAAGACATTACAACAAATAAAGTGTTAAAGTCATCCCGCTCTTCATTCTCAAACTTTGAAAAACAGTGCCTGCCAATATAGGTGTTCAGCTATAATAAATCAGTATTTCTTCATGCATTTCTGAATTCGCTCAGCTCGCCTATTGGCTGTTTGCTCCCTCTTTTTCTTCCACTCGATCCCTCATCCGTGCTGTGGCAGAACGCTTACAAGATAGCCCTCCAGTCTTTGTGTTCGGGCACTACTGTCGGATCTCGATAACTTCATTGTCGGGCGTCCATTGGCTGGATCAAGTCACGTGGATTAACACACTGGCGCAGGGGCTCGTAGTGGGAGAGGGAATGTGTGAGGAGACAAAGAAGCATTTCCACGTAGCGACTCGCAGCTATGGAGGGTGGCTTCAAGGAACGACGGTTGGGTGTGAGCCTCATGGTAAAACCTGCGTTTGTTTTGAAAGGCTGTGGATTGTCCCGTCGCCTCCGGGAAATTTGGTTTGAGCTCCGGAGCGTGACCACAGTCTATGTGGCGGTCACGCTTTAATGCGCTTAGTTATTTGTGGCGCATTATCAGCGGCGCTCCCCAGTGCATGCGCGTGTCCACTTCTTAGAAGCAACTGCGGAAGGGTCATCTATACTCGGCGACAGCTTTCCTTGAGAGCACTGTGGAAAATACAGAACCAAAGGGCATTTCTGCTTCCGCGCCAAATAATAGTACTGAAGTCTATTGCTAATTTTCTCATTTGCCTTGCTGAAATAAATACTGCTTTATTTATTATGAGACTTAAACAGTTGTGGGAAGTTGCAGGCAAAATATAGTTATCGTTCACCTTGCATGAATGATTTCCTTTTCTTTCCAGTTCTTAGACAGCACCACCTTTTCAGCCCACCCGTTTTCCAAGGAAACATGGCGTCCGTGATGTCACTGTGCGGCCGAATACGCTGTTTAGTTCTCCGAGAAAAATATACTCGTAATAGGACACTAAAATGTACACTGAACAATCGAAATGTTTCTCCCATTCATAATTTTCAAGTATGTGTTTTTCTAAATACGTTAACGACGCGAACGAGCAAAACCGAAATCAGCCGCAAGCTGCCGAACTACTTGCGGAGCAACACGAATGTGTGGAAGCCCCGCCTCCGTAGCCTTCGCTCCAATGTCAAGATAAGTTGTCGCCGAGTATAGCGCTACCCTCGAGGCGATGCTAATTACTCGCAGTGGACACCCACAGGAGTGCCCGTGTTCACCTCACGGGAGTCGCTTAGCTTGTTGCACAGGGCGTGCTTCGTGGAAAACCTTGTTGCTTCTTTATTTCCGTGCGACCCGAAAATATGCATGGCTGCACGTTTGCATGCACTCAGAGGTCGAGTTAGCACCTGGACAAACACCGGTCTTAAAAGCACCCACAACACTGAGCCGAGGAGTGGGGGGGAGGTTTCACAAAGGGAAGGGGGGCGACCTTTCTCCTTTTCTACAAAGAAAAAGTAGCGAACAAAACCCATTGTATCCAGCTCCGCCCTCCCACTCCCACCCCGTTTCTCTAATCCAATCAAATTTTACTAAACGCGGAATTTGTGACGTCAGTGATAACCCCTGGGTGACTATAAAACTGGGCTTGGACAACTAGGCAGCATTACTCACCGGAGTTTCCAAGCGAGACTTCACGCTGAGCTCATCAGTTCGGCTCCACATCTTTCAAGCGTAAGCTTCGCCATGTCGGACCCAAGAGCCCACTGCTACGCCAACGTTGTCACCGCAAGCAAAGTCCAACACACGACTGCCGAAATGCCAGCCTGTGCCTCCACGCAGGAATCCGCAACACCGTGCACCAACGGGGAGACTTCAAAGAAGGCCGATACCACGGGTACGGAGTCTGCTTTGCGGTCACCCCTGCTGTACCCCGGGAACCATCGCCCGACTCCGTATGTCATCGGTGGATTGGACAGCTCGTTGCTGAGCCGACGGCCGATCTGGTTTCTCCAGCCATTGCCTTCAACTCACTTCTGCGCAGTCTGCAATGTGGTCCCCAACAGGGCCTTCGTGCTTCCCTGTCACGACATACTCTGCGAGCCTTGCCGAGACGACATCATCGCTAAAGCAAGACTGCAAGCCGTTCATCAGGAGGACGGAGGCAACCCCCGAGACCACGTCTGTCCTTTAGACGATGTCCCGTTCATGGTGTCTGAGCTCGCTACCGGCACCGGATACCTGGACGATGTGCAGGAAGAGCTTGTGTTGTGTGCGAACATCGAGCACGGCTGCCCGTGTCGCGACGAGCTGCGACGTCTTGAGGAGCATCTGCTGTACGACTGCCGCTACAGCCCAAAGACGTGCAACTTCTGCAAGAAGAAGAACATCCCGGAGTGCGAGCTTCTACTGCATACCTTGAGCTGCGCGCTGAGACCCAGAAAGGCCCGTGTGCTGCGTTGGCGATAAAGCGTACAGAAACATGGTTCTTGTAATGTCCCGTCACTTCTACATGGTTTAAATTTCTAATAATTGTGGTGAAGAATAAATCAAAATATTTTACTTGGCTTTCTGTGCCGGTGTAGTAATTCTGCGGTAGCGGCGGACGCCACGCGAGGCCTCGACATCTGCTTCACGCGTGGGCGTATTGATGGCGCGATGCTTTTTTTTTTTTGCTGCCTGTTTATTTGTTCAAGGCACTGCTTGTTGCAGATTATTCTTTCTTCGTATTAGAATGATCTATTGTTTAATGTCGCCTATTTTGCAATAGACACGCATAGCATAGCTGTACCTTTTTTCCCTACTACATGGGAAGCTTATGCGTCAAGTTACAATCGTGTGTACTCTCGTTTCACTCAGAGCGGCAGTACTTTGGGTACCTCTGTTCTTACCGCGAATGAGATAAGCCTGCAGGCGCTTTTCTGACAACAGGGTAGCCAGCCGGTCAAAGAACTGGCTAACCTCCCTGTCCTTCCAAATGTTTCTTCCTTCCTCCTCCATAGAGATTCCATGGTAGTAGAATGTCAACCTTCAGTTTATACTCATTGTTAGTGTTGCCAAGTTAGCGGTTTTCCCGCTAAACTTAGCGGGTTTTTATTATGTTTAGCGAGCGAAATTGTTGCATTGCGGGAGGTGGGATTTTTGGCGGTTTGAAGCCTTGCTAGTTTTTTTCCGGTGGTTTTCTTTCCTCCAAGAAAAACATGCCTGTGACCACATGACTTCAGTGAAGTGAACGTGACCGAAGACACGAAAGTAAAGCGGTTTACACCAAGCTTCAACAGAAGGCCTAGTCTGCATCACACGCAGATTACTTGCAAAAGATCACTCCGACAACAAAAAAAAGAAATTAATTTCGTAGAAAAGTCCGTGTGTGTCGTCCTGCCAAAGTACCCAGAGACAAATATTTCGATCTCCTCGGCCAGTGAGGCCAACAGAAAAGTTTAAAGAATATACAACAAATGCCAGAAAACGTATATATATATATATATACATATATATATATATATATATATATATATATATATATATATATATATATATATATATATTGTGATGACTAAGAGCGGCACTGGGGCTCGGGCTCGGCTAGCACGAGGCCAGCGAGAGCAGAGAAAAGGAAGACGACGGCTCGGCCGAACACCATCGCCCGTACTTCTGTTCCTGTTCGGCGATCTTCCTCGGCCGTGGTCCGCCTCTGGGGGTTTTTGGTGTTGTAACCGGCGGTTACTTTTATCTTTGTCTGCGTTCTTTCCCAGTTTGAGATCATTGCGCTTTAAGTGTACAGTCTCTTGATGTCTGTCTCATCTCCGGGCCAGAGGGTCTCCCTCTGGTCTGCTACTACTCCTTCACAGGATATTCCTCTGGATCTCTTTCTTCGCAACGGAATCAGCAGCGTTCCGGTGGCTGTGGTTCCAACGAATGGAGGTGTTATTCGGATGAAGAATCCCAAGGCCATCCAGTCAGAGCTTCGCTCGGCGACCCCTCATTTTCTCCAGATAACCGAGGTTCGACAGTTTGGACGCGGCGGCATTCTCTGCTGTTCACCTGACCAGGCCTGTATCCAGGACCTTCTAAATTGTTCTTCTTTTGCCACACATCCGGTGAGCTGTTTCATTCCTCCTCACCTTGCCTGTTGCAAAGGGCTAGTCCGGGGTGTAGACGTCAGCATAAGTCCGGCAGAAATCTTGGATCTGTTCTCGGAGGCAGGTGTAGTGTCTGTGTATCGCTGCAACAGGCTAGTCAATAATGTTCGGATTCCCACCGAAACAGTTATCGCCACCTTCGCAGGGACATCTCGTCCATCAGAGATCAAAGCATGGCCTTTAATCTACCGTGTTGAAGCTCTTGCTCCACGCCCTCTGCAATGTAGAAAATGCTGGCGGTACGGACACAGTGCGAACGGTTGTCGCTCTGACGTTCGATGCCGAATATGTGGAGACGGTCACAGTGCTGACGACTGTACGTCTAACAATGAGTCATGCTGCCTATGCCTAGCCAACCGCACTGCAGACCACTCCGACTGCCCTGCTAGAGCCAAAGAATTACAGGTTATCGACATCATTGACAGAAGGCGATGTTCGCGTAGAGAAGCCCTAGCTGAAGTTCAGAGCAGGTCACAAGGATATGCAGGTGTCGCAGCCCGTCAGTCTCTCGCTATGGATGCATCTGTGGCGCAGAATATTTCCGCAATCGTAGAGAAAGCAGTGGAAAAGTCTCTAGAAAAACTCCTACTTAACATATCAGAGACATTGGCTGAAGTGATTTCTTCGCAATTTTCAGGCATTTCTGAGCAATTATCCAAGAGCTTGCAGAACCCTTTCAGCATGATTAATTCATCCCTTGGGTCTCAATCAGCTATTCCCAAGAATAATGAGAATCGGCCGTCTAATTACCAGAGGACTGATCAAGACTGTCAGTCTGATTCAGGCTCTCAAGATATTCAGGATGTAGAGATGGATGCTCGAATTCTGAAACGAACCAGGTCTCCGACTAACAAGAATCAGAGCTCTAATCCTAAATCCAAAAAAAGCGTGAAAGAACCTTTGAACAAAAATGATTTCTTAAAAGATAGTATTTTGGACCAAGCAGTTGCAGCTGCTTGTCTCTCACCAAAATAGGGTTCCTTAGGGTCCTTCAATGGAACTGCCGTTCGATACTTTCTGCTGTCACAGATCTATTATACCTTATTTCCCAACAGTCTCCGGACGTTATCTTATTAGAAGAAACTTGGTTATCATCGGGTCAAAATTTTCATTTACAAAATTACAAATGTTTTCGTTTGGATAGGAATTCACGCGGAGGAGGATTAGCGTTTTTCATATCATCGAAATTTTGTCATAGAACGAAAGTTATTTTTCAGTCAATGTCATGTGAACATGAAGTTTTAGTTATGGAACTTCTACTTTCAGGCTGTGTGCCAATTACTATTGTGAAGAGCTACTTTCCATCTGGAGTTAAAGATGAAGGCATTCTTGATACCATTCAGAGTTTGTGTAAACCGAACACATTATTTGTGGGGGGATTTTAACTCCCACCATATATCATGGGGATTCCGTAGTGACGCATCAGGCAAACTTCTGTGGGCCTGGATTAATAAGAACAACTATAAATGTCTTAATTCTCAAGTAGCTACATTTATTCGAGGTAATACAAGATCGGTTTTAGATTTATCTTTCGCTAGCTCTAACCTTCTCATCTCTTCGTGGGCGGTGATAAATTCTGCAACGAATAGTGATCACTGCCCTGTCGTGATTGACATCAATTACTCCTTGGTCCCATTGGATTATCAGAATTACACTTTTGTAAATTATTCAAAATTTAAAAAAAGCTTACAGTCAGCTTTGTCATCGTTAAATAACTCTGAAAATGACATTAAAGCCATGAGACTGTGTTCGGTTTTAAAATGCACTATGAAAGCCTCGCAGTTCACTATAGCCTCAGCAAATAGTAAGTCTATAAGTGTCTGGTGGGACTCAGATTGTGACCGAGAGTACAGGCGCAGAAAGGCCGCATGGAAAAAACTTCTTATTAACCAGTGCCCTTCTAATTGGAGTAATTATAAGTACGCCAAAGCTATGTTTAAAAGAACTGTTTCCATGGTAAAAGCTAAACATGACGAAAACCGGTATTCCTTCCTCTCAAAAAGTGGGAACAACAAAGCTCTCTTTAGATTTCTTAGGACTCGTAAGGTTATTCCTACACCCATAAACATAGAGTCCGTAGTACTAACTCCGAAAGAATTGGCCGATTTATTAGATGGAATAGCATTGGGATTACAAAACCGCTTCACCGCTCAATCACACTCATTCTTCCCTAAACCTTACTATATGGATGATTTTGTGAGAGTAACTATAGAAGAACTCGCTTCTGTGGTTCAATCTCTCCCTAATTCAGCTCCAGGCCCAGATGGCATTACGACAAGCATGCTGAAATTGTTATTCGAGGTGTCTCCTCAGGACCTCCTTAACCTTGTCAATCACTCTCTTGGGAATGGCTGGGTTCCTCCAGATTGGAGAATGGCAAAAATAATTCCCATTCTTAAAAAACAAGGAGCAGGAGCACATCTCGATAACATAAGACCTATTGCATTAACGTCGCATGTTGTCAAATTAATTGAAAGAGTATTATACCTTAGAATCATCAAATTCATAGAAGATAACTCAATATTGAGCCCATGTCAGATTGGATTTAGAACTGGATGTTCCATATGGGATGCACATATTGATTTAGAGGAACGTATTAAGCTTGCTCGTCACAGGCGGCACTACTCAGCATTAGTAACTCTAGATTTGGCCAAGGCATACGACAGTGTAGAATACGTCACCCTGCTCAATTCATTAGAAAACTTAAACTTCCCGCGATATATTATTAATTGGCTGTATGAATTTTTAAAGGATCGGAAATTTTATTGCTCTCAACGTGGCTTATCTTCCCCAAAATATCATCAGTCCAGAGGAGTCCCTCAAGGTTCCGTCCTCTCTCCAGTTTTATTTAATGTTTTATTAAGCTCAGTTCCGTCTCATAATAATGTCAAAGTGTATATATATGCAGATGACATTGCATTCTTCTCCTCTGCATGTGATATACACTCACTGCATGCAGCATTACAATCATATTTAGGAACTTTAGACTCATGGTTTCAACAGATTCGAATGACCCTAAACGTTAGCAAAAGTTCAGTGATTGTGTTTCCTTTGAACTCGCCAGTGAGCATTGCTCTTCAGTATCGACAAGAGGTAATTCCCCAAAATGACTGCGTTAAATATTTAGGAGTGTTTTACGATGCAAAACTAAGTTGGCGATTTCATATTGAATATATTAAATCTAAGGCAACTCGTGCTGTTGGAATAATTCATAAACTTGGTCGACTCCCCACTGGTCTACGCAGGGACACTCTAATTCTGATTTATCGTATGTATGTTCGTCCGATTCTAGAATTTGGGTGCGTTTTATACTCGGGGGGACCAGCATACAAAATTAATCCCCTGGCTCTTGTAGAGCGAGAGGCTCTTCGCAGTTGTCTGGGGGGTGCCGAAATTTACTGCGAACAGTGTTTTATACCAAGAAGCCCGAATCCCCACTTTAGCTTGCAGATTCCGCATTCTCACTGTCAAAACATATTTAAAAATTTACTCATCTTCACTGAGACGATCAGAGTTTATATTCATTTCTGAACCAAGAGCATTTTTTAATGAGCCATGGTCTCGGGTACATAGGCCTCAAATATTGTTTGTTCAAGATCAACTAGAGCCGTTAAATGTTAACATACGTGACATCGTTCCAAATGACTCGGTGGCAAGCACAAAAATTGAATTTGATGATATATTCCCTTCAAATTCCAAACTTCTTCCTTCTAAATACCTAATAGGCTTGTTAGAAGACCATCTACTTCAACTGGGTATTGGCAATGTAATTGCTACCGATGCATCCATGAGTGAAGAGAAAGCGGGTGTAGGCATTTTCTCAGAGGCTTTATCTTGGTCATTCTCAGTGCGTCTTCCGGATTATACCCCCATATTTGAAGCAGAGCTCCTCGCGATTATTTTAGCCCTTCGAAAACTTTCAGAAAATGATTCGGCGGTTGTTGTACTCACTGATTCGCTCTCTGTATGTAAATTTCTAGCTACAGCGTCTCCTTCCGAGCCTTCAATTTGGAATGCATTTGCGTCATTTATCCCTAAAAACTTGTGTACAGTGCGGTTGGTATGGGTGCCAGGCCATCGTGGCATATTTGTAAACGAGATGGCAGATGCACTTGCTCGGTGGTCTCTTAATGGTCCTGTATTGTCCACTGTACCTGATACTGGTTTTATAACTGAATCCAGATATCGAAAATATACTTTACTTCAAGACTCCTTGAAAATGAGGTTACCAGGTCAAGAATATGGTCACCTTTCCTTTTCTTGGGATAACAAATGGTGCCCCACTCGTAAGTTGGAAGTATCCATCACAAAACTTCGATGCCGGATTCCTCCTCTTAATTTTTACTTATACAGGTCTGGTCAGGTGCCGTCTCCTTTATGCTTTTACTGTGAAGAGCCTGAAAACATCGAACACTTTTTAATTTCTTGCCGCCGCTTCGTTAACCACAGGAAAAAAGATCTCGAAATTTTATTCCGAAAATTAGGAATTTCTCTCAATTGTGAAAACATTCTTTCCCTTGGGGCTTCTTCTCTGGGCCACAGCAACAGGAACGTCTGCATTGCCGTCTGCGAATTTCTGAGAGACTCAAGAAGAATCCCGTGTTAAGATTTTCCCGATCAAAATTTATTAATTTGGACTTCTCACCAATTTGTTAGCAATCTATAATATAATCAACGATTCTATATTCCATTTCTGACTGGTTAATTCATTTTCCTCAAACAAAATTTTAAATTATTCCCTCATTAACCGCCGGTTAATGGCCAATCCCCCGTAGTGGGTACGAGCCAAATGAACAGGGACAAACAAACAAACAAACAAACAAACGGGTGCTGTCTCTGTGTCTCGTTCTTTACAATGGCGCAGTCCGACATCTGAACCATACGGCTGAAGCCACCTGTACGTGTCCTCGCGGGTCGGCGGCAGTGCGGGTCTCTCCATCCAGGAACGCCGTCCACGCTTCCTCGATCATGGACTACACGACCCGAACGCTGCTGCACCTGTCCATCGAATCATCCGCGGACGGCGTCAATGCCTCTTCGGTGATTCCACGGTACGACATGACAGGAACCTTGCTATCACCTTCGTCTGAGAAGGCGCACGGGCTCCTGCCGTTCGGGAACGTCGAGTGCGCTTCCCGTTACACGGATCCCGTGCCCGACACTCTTCTCACGGGTGAGCATCCAAGGGACGCCGTTCACGCTTCCTTGGCGTGCCCCGGCGCCGCGAAGACAACACGTGGCCTCCTGTTGCCGGGCGCCACTGCTCAGACTTCCCGTGACGACTACCTCTCACTCCGGACTCCATCGGCACCTGAGCTGCTGACGGGTGCTGTTCCGGCGCCCTCTGAAAACGATCCCACAGCAGTGAGCCCAATCAGCGCCTCCGACTTCACCAACGTTGCCACGGGCTCCGCATGCGTATAATCGGATAGCGCCGCGCAACTGCGGCATACCATCGCGCGACTCCGCGGCACGGTGAACGCTTTGAGGGCGTCGAGCTCTACGCTATTTCCTGCCTTCATGCCGGCATTGAGCGCCGCCAATGCCACGCTGGATCTTGCCGCCTCACACGACCTGGAGGCCACCTCACCCCAGCAACGCAGAGAGCTCAGGTGTGCCCTCATGCAGCTCTCACACCAGCTGGGCTGCTTCGCGTTGGCGCTCTCTGGATTTTCGTCGGTCGTCCCACCATCGCGAGCCGCCTGCGAAATACCGGAGTTCCGCGGCTTTCACGATCACGCCGAACATTGGGTGGCGACGATAAACGCTACAGGAACTCGCGAGGCCTGGACCGAGCTGCAGAAATGGTCCTTGGCCGTAGAGCGCCTTCGGGACGGTGCCGCTGCGTGGCACCGGTATGAAGGCGTGAAGCAGCATTCTTGGGCAGAATGGAGTGCAGCCCTGATTGCTGCTTTCGGCAAGGTTTACGTCATCAGCGAGTTCATCAAAGTACTACCGAGAGCGGAGCTCAGGAGGGGCGCCAACTCGGGGCTTCGACTGAGCAATGCAGTTCTGCAGCTTGCTCTAGGGAAAACATCGTACTTGCGCTGTGCAGGGACCTCGCATCGGTATCCAGCACCAGAACAGCACAGCCAATGGCCGACAGCATTCTCCAACCACAGCTGTCGGATAAGCTACCCTCATGCTCGTCATCGTCTGAGCGCATGAACGCGCTCAACCCTGTTGTACCGGATGAATCACAAGCTCCCGAACCCTACCACATCACGATCGTCAGCAACACAAACTACGATCTACCACTTCCCGAAGCGGGCCTTCCAGATGATGTCAACAAGATGAGTCCAGACCAGTCGGAGCCACATGTCCAGACGCCGCAGACGTTCAACGTGTCGCTGCAGACCAACTCTCCTGCTGGTGAGACTGCTTTCTACCGGGCCACGTTGTGTGCACGCGACACTTCACCAGGAACCGCCAGCTCGACCACCTCAGGGCGCGGTGTACCGAGAAGGCTCCAAGACCATGAGCGTCTCAACTCATCCCGGGGAATGGCCCGCTCATTGTCACAGATGCTTCGTCGAATACCCAGCTGCAGCTCGACCCGCCGTATGAAGTACGCCCGACCCCACATTTTGCGACACTCGACAACTTCGCACGTTGTCCTATCCTCAGAACTGCGGTGGGACAAGCGTCAGCACTTCGGAATGGGCCTGCGACCAAGACGAAACAGCCAATGTCGTCCCCCAGATCCACCATCGGAAAACGTTCAACGGAAGCCCGAGCGACCACGGCGACATCGCGAAAACCGTCCGCCAGAGGAAAGTGAAACACTTTCTCTGCAAAGTCGCAGCGTGGCCGAGGTTGTCGACCACCGCGACACACCCAATGTCGCCCTCCAGAGATACCTTTGGCAGCACCACAAAACAACGCTCACCGTTGTAAAGACAGAGCGCCGAGGCACAGTCAGTTTCGTCCTCCTGACACATTGCCACAGATGACGATGCAGAACCTGCACACCTCTTTCAGCTGCAGCCAGACCGACTTCAGTGAAACTTTGGGTGACCACAACCATCGCTCACCGTTGTAAAGACAGAGCGCCGAGGCACAGTCAGTTTCGTCCTCCTGACACATTGCCACAGATGACGATGCAGAACCTGCACACCTCTTTCAGCTGCAGCCAGACCGACTTCAGTGAAACTTTGGGTGACCACAACCATCGCTAGAGACATCACATTTCGCGAGCAGGCATCTATACTTGCAGCGTGGCCGAGTGTGATGACTAAGAGCGGCACTGGGGCTCGGGCTCGGCTAGCACGAGGCCAGCGAGAGCAGAGAAAAGGAAGACGAAGGCAGATAATAGAACAGCCAGCCCAGGAACGGGTGCTGTCTCTGTGTCATATATATATATATATATATATATATATATGTATATTCTGCACTAGGCAAGGATCTCGTTTCACAAGAGGAGTCCAATGTACCTTGTTTTTCTCCTATTCACTGTGGCTCACACTCATGTGGGGGGATTGGCCTCAACTGCGTGGTTTTTCTTATATATGTTTGTTTACAACATTGTTCTCAGGTAAGTTACTATAGTTGTACACTGTACCCTCTCGCCTTCATCCTGTTCTTACGCTGTTTCACTGTCTAAGTTTAAAGAAATCGCTCATATAAGGGCAGATAGTGTGGAGTAAAAAATCTCATTTTCTTCCCGAATTTTTTTAAAATTCTGTGCGAGTTCCGTCGATCCTTCAGGACTCGCCGCGGCGGTGACGTGTATGCGTACGCTGTGTTGTTCAATATTTCTTCATTGCGGTCACATAATCAATGAAGTGCGCAATGTTGTCGTCGCCCGCCATGTTGTTTAAGGAAGCCTTAAGGTAGGTCATAGGCTACCTTAACCGAGCCTTACTTAAGTACAAGGAAAGTTCCGCGATAAGTACAAGGTAGGTTCTTGGAACGCGTTAAAGGGATACTGAACAAAATTTGTGCTGTCAAGATTACCAGCCAAATTGAAAGATTGGGGGTTGAAATGGATGGAAACAACCTTCATTTCAGGCACAAACTAGAGGAAAATAATGAATTTAATGAGTTTTTCAGAAACCGCCGCGTCTAGCGGCCGCGCCGTGAACTAGAGGATGTGACGGGAAACTCGCCGGAAACAGGCATCCCACAATGCCAGCCGTCGCCCGCGTCTCACAACCCGCTCTGCTCGCACTACGTTTCCCAGAACCAGTACGGGAGCGAACAAAGCTCCCGGCAGGGGTAAGGCATCAGCGCTTTTGTGGAAGGGAGAGAGTGGAAAGAAAGGAGAGGCGGAGAAAAGGAAGAGAAGGACAGGAGCACGTGCACCCTGCATGCGCCAGGGAGAATCTGACTAATCAAGGTGGACGATTGGGCCAGTTGGTGATTCATGATCGATGTATGTATACTGCGCGGTAGTAAACACGGACGACAAGAAAAGACGATTTGTCGTGCGTGTTTACTACCGCGCCGTATACATACATCGATCAAGAATCTGACGTCATGGCTCGCGCTCGCGTGCAGCCGCCGCGCGCTGATAATCCACCAAAAATACAGCCAACCGTTCAAAATTATGTGAAATAAATTCTGTTTATCGGAACAGTGGCGTCTTCCGAGTAGAATTTCGATGTTTTCGTCAGTTTTTCAAATTTTTGTTCAGCATCCCTTTAAGGGCGGACTTATGGCTAAGGTTGACTTAGGTCACAAGTATAAGGTTAAGTTAGGTTTATGAATACGGGGGTCACAGACTGCTGGTATCTCTAATGAGTCGCGTGCCTTTTGGTAATCTTTCGGTTCAGCACCCAAGCACCGTGACCAAAGCCGAGGTGGGGGGGGGGGGGGGAGGTTTTATTGAATACAGTTGGGGGTGGACGGTGTGGAAGTCGCACTAACTGGGGAGTGAAGGGAGGAGGCCACATTCTTTCGCACGGACTCGCAGTCGTTGGAAGGCATGAAGACTTCCAGGAACGAAGACATTGACATGCTTTTCTTTCTATGAATATTCCGCCATCGGTTCGCCGAGAAATACCCTCTGTATTCTCAGCAGCGTGACAATGGTAAACTTGGGCTTTTGGAGACCTGCTCTGTCAGGCCACGCTCACTTGCCAGAACGCCTCTATCGCGTCAGTTTACCCCATCTGCATCAGTGAATGTACTGAGTGGGATGACTGGAAGTGGAAGAGTAGTGGTTTGGGCTAGGTAATTTTCTTTTTTTTGTCTATCGCTGTGCAGTGTGAGACAGTGCAAGGGACAGAAAAACGACGCAGACTATAGGGTTTCTGCCAACTGAAGGTTCATTGTCTCCTACATATCTGTAAAAGGTGACAGACATGAAAATACAACAGAAAAACAAATATCACGCTCTTCTGTCACAGGAAGGGTGTATGGGACGTCTAAATGACGTGACACCTTTCCCATATCACCCCTCTGCTGTAAAGACTGCTAAAGAAGAAAGAACGAACAGATAAGGAATGCGAAATGCATATAAATTTTAGGCATGGATTGATGGATGGATGCTGCAAGCGTCCCCTTTATAGCGGTGCAGGGACCCGCGCGACACCGAGCTCGAAAAATGTTTTTGGTTAGGTTGGCCCACTGCCTTGCGTACTTCAATTAAAGGGATTTTCCTAAAAAAATGCCACAAATTCAGAGCCCATATCACACTACGGCAGAATGACCTCATGTTCCCCACTATTTATTTTTCTCCTTTCTCTGTTTTTTTCCGCCAGAGATCCCATAACCGTCCATTACTTATTTATATCGTGGACGTGCTTACCTTTCCATTTGAACAGCTAAATAGCGCGAACTTCAGGGACAAAAGACAAGAAAGTGCGACACACACAAGCGCTGACTTCCAACTGAATTTTAATAAGGAAACACATGAATATAAAGGGTAGACCCGCGCCTGCGCAGCTTCGCAACACCGGACCACAAACCACCCCTAAGTGATGAGATACATCTCTCTAAATGCACAACACCAGTTCCGTAGAAGAAATAAAAGTTAATAAATCACTTGGCACAATCTTGCAACACACCCAAAAAACGTAGTTCTTTATCAGACAGAGCAATGGAGGCACGCTTATACAATGCCTAACATCCTTAGCCATCTCTGCCGCTTCTACTATTTCTTGTGTTTTCTGGTCTTCATGTGCGAACAGCACTGTACAATTTTCAAATTGCGGCGTACAACCACAGCTTCGACAATGCGTCGCAACGTGACCTTGCAGCCCTCCCCGGACATTGTACGCGTGCTCCCTGAGACGGTCGTTTAAGCAGCGCCCGGTTTGTCCCACATATTAGACAGTTATAGTAGAGCGGGCTTAGCGGAATAGCGGGATCGAAGTGCGCATGCGCTGTACGCTATAAGACCCGTAGCGCGTAACGCACGCACGCTATATTTCAGATTTAGCGGTACCGTGTTTGCGTGGTCTACGTAGTGTACGTAAAACATGGCGGCGGTTTGGACGCCCGCTTCGAACTGAATTTAGCGTTCGTGGGGACGGACCCACTTCTTTCGTAGCTAACGACTGTGCAAAATGGCTTCGCTTGCCTTCAGGTAGCTTCGACGACCGAGTATTACGGATAACTTAGCCTAGTTTTTGAGATCGCTTCCCATTTCGAACGTCCCGAGGCCTAACTAGAAGATCGGTGTAAACAAATCTGCAACATAAATATTCGCGCTTTTGGTGCGTGTTTCATACTTATTTACTTTTATTATTACTAAATAAAAGTACTAATATTGCTGCGCGCGGAGATTCAGGCGAGAATTCTCAGTTTTTTACTTTTCACCCTTTTTAAGGCATTCACCCTCCGCTAGGTGGCGCCACCGTGCCAGCTTGGGTACGTAAACGCTATCCCGCTCAACTATAACGCGCTGTCCGAAACGAACGTTTGCGGCACGTTAACGCTATTCCCTTAACTCCCACTATCACGCTAACGCTATACTATAACTGTCTATTTACTACCACATGTTAAAGGAAAGGTGTAAACCACTGCTTCTTTACAATCTGCGAAGCGTACACGATGCTTCGTAGAACACGTGCGCCTATCTTTGGCCGTTGCGCTTGTCATTCTACAAAGGCTTGACAGTTTCTTCGGTGCTGACATGACAACCTTGACATCTGCGTGTTGCCCCACCTTCTTTAGATTATGGGAGACCCGGTGGATATACGGAATTACAGCAAACTATGGTGGCTAGAGGGGGGTAGTGTGACGGGCGCTGTATTCTCGCCGTGGGAGAGGGGCGCGCGGAACGCAGTGAAAATTCTGGCCGCCGCAAGGGGCGCTGGTGTAGTAATAGGTGCTCGCCACGCATGCTTGGGCTCGTTCGTTCTCTCTGTGCTGTGCCGTTGCCTCATTCGGATGTTTCTGTGTGGCAAACTCTGTGTAGCACACTTTCACTTCTTACCTATGTGACAAAGTCTCTCGGCTATAGATACATGTTAACCGCACGACTCAGCCAGGACAAACTGGAAAACGTTTTCGGGATAATTCGGCAATATTGCGGTGCTAATGACCATCCGAATCCCGCACAATTTCTGGTGACGTGTAAATTGTTTATCGTTTTATAATATTGCGAGACCACCCAAGAGTGGGAACTCCCCAGCTGAGCTTGTTAAAGCTCCGCTTAACACTTCATCGCCAGCCACTAGTGATGCCATTTTCGGCATACGATATATCATAGAAGACATGCTGGAAGTTGGAGATGTTGACGGCGTTAGGTCTACACTGCAGTGTTTTAGTGGTGATCACAGTAGCTATGTCGTTCAGAAAAGTCACAGCCGTCCCACTTACTACGTTGCTAAGAAGTTCAACAAAAAAAAGCTCTTGCAATGAGTGCATTTCTGCTCTTGCCACCAAGAAATCGGGAACTATTGTCGCACCGAAGAGGGAGTTAGTGAGTGCATTTGACAGGGAGGCTTGCTGTATCCTTGTGAAAATCTGGCCAGACTGGTGAAAACCTTGGAGGATGCATTTACTTTCTTTTTTTTTCTGCTGAAAAATTGCACTCCTTCAGCATACACGATTTCATGCAGTTCTTGGCAGGAATCAAGCTGGATATAGTTGGCTGCGAAATTCACAGCAAAGAACTGACCGCAAAAAGTAGTCCAGTTTTTTCTGCTCACGCGTATGCACTTCTGGACAAAATCTTTCAACAAAGAGAGGAGTGTCCAGAGGGAGGGCCAGAAACACTTGAAGTTGAGGAGGTGCAAGCAATTTGACTTCTTAACGTAACACAGAATAGTGTGATCACAAATTTGTGACAGAAGAATGTGATTACAAATGTGTCATCAATAAACACGTTTTACCATTTCTCTTGCGTGTATTTACTATGTATCTAAAGCAGTAAGTCAACAGAAATGATTTGTCCTAGCGTAGATAGAATTAACGATCGCTAAAATAAGAAAAATTGTTCAGCGCATCATAGAGCCTCCAGCTGCAGCATACCGATCACTTCTCGAAGTTTCTCAAGGAAAGGGAGACAGAAAATGCAAATGCTTTGAACATTTTACGCTGAAGGGGAACCCCTTACAAGCACGAGAAAATAAAGGTCGAGGACGGGGGGGGGGGGGGCAGATAGAGAAAAAAAAAGATGAGCACTGCAGCCAATATACGTACTCGCTATGAACGATTGTAAATAGTTTACATTTCACCAAGAGAGAAAACACTAAAAAGTCAGTTTAGCTATGCACGTGAGCAAGTGGTTTAGTTCAGCTGAAGCAGACTAAACAATAAAAGCAGCGCAAAAAGAACGCAACGCGATAATAACGACAAAGGACACGCCAGTTTCGTCTAATTAAAAGCATTTTGCGTTTTTTTTTTTTTCCATTGCTTAACACCACCCAGAACTTGCAACACATTCATCTTTGAGAAATAAACACGTAGCGCCTTAAAAAAGCACGGGCGCAGTGTGTAAGCGATTGTTTGAAACAAGTGAAACTAATGTCTAGCGGCCATATGCAAAGCAGGCAAACGCCGCCGCAAGCACCTATTGCGCAGGTAGCGCCATCTGGTGGGACCGCCATCTTTCATTGTGAATTCGTGCAGCCCTCCGCTCTCGCCCGTCACACTTCCTCCTCTAGCCACCATAAGCAAACCTTTTCTTTTGACTCTGCACGGTTTCCTCGATGGCCTGTCTTGGCTCTGGCCCTAAATCCAGTGTTGTCGGTAACGCGTTACAAGTAACGCCGTTACCGGTAACGCGTTACGTTTTTCGGTAACTTAGTAACGTACTCGTTACAATTTCGGAACTGTAACGGGTAACGTACTCACGTTAACATATTTCGGTTGCGTGAGGCGTTACGTTACTCGTTACTTTTGCATCTTGTAGGTGCCATTTTCCCAGAGCTCGGCGCGTCGAATTTTTCTGTTGCAGCGTCGGACTGCTGTCGGCCTGCCAGGCATGTACAAAGAGAGCGCGGGCAGAATCGCTTTTGTTTGTGGGAATTGCGGGTACAAATTTCTTAACAACGCGTCGACTCCCTGCGGGCATGGCTGGGCCATCGCCACAGAAATCTTGAAGAAAGCCGAGTAATCCGCCATGAGAAACTGTACGGACATGCTTTTCGTGGAAGTGGATTGTAGCAGGTGCATTGCTGGCACCTGCGCCTTTCCGTGCCTGAAAGACAGGCCGCCCGAAGGGAAAGCACATGGACTGGTTTACTCCATACCACGTGCTGAGTGTGACGCTTCGTGCGTGGGGGAAGCAAAAAACTTCCCCGAGAGGCTGCGGCAACATAAAAACGACGTCCTCAAGTTTGAGTGTCATAAATGTACACTCGCTGAGCATAGTTTGGTGAACGACCACCGCATCGAATTTGAAAAGTCCGCGTCGCCGGCTATAAGCTGGCTTTTTGTGGAATTCTGGCGCATCCAGGGGACAGCCGGTAACTACAGGTGCGCTGCCGATCGCGAGTCCGCCTCAACCGATTTCTGCATATCATGGAGAACAGGCGTGACCCCACGGCAGGAAGAAAACCCTTAAGAATGCGAGTGGGACGCGGAGCGTCGCCTTTTCTTCTGAAACGCCAAAAAAAAAAATTTTTTTTTTACTTGCTACCTTGGTTGGCATCTCTCTTTCAATCAAAGCCACTTAATACCGCTTTCACACGAACCGCCTTAACCAAGGTTAAGCTAATTACCGTTAGGGCTAACCACGGTTGCAGGTAGCCACATGGCACACATACCCGCAACTATTTTGAAAAAAAAAAGTGTAAATATGTGACATTTTATTATAGTTGCTGCAAAGCTTATAACATTTATCAACTTTTTTCTGAAAACAAATTTTGCTTCTTTCTCTCTTCAACGGCAACTACGTATTTGATTATTGAACTCCTGAGCGAGCAAAGCTGATCTTGAACACCCTCACATAAACGCCCGCATTTTTTAGGGGCGAAGCTCCTCAGCCTGTCGGTCGTGCGTCCCTTCTATGTCGTAGCCACCTGCTGATGACGATGACGATCGCGATAGCGATCGTCATCCCCACTATGCGATCCCGATCGCGATCGCATAGTGGGTACATGGAATGTACCCACTATGCGTCATAACGATGACGCTGATGACGATGACGACTATGCGATCGCAGATCGCATAGCGGGCACATGGAATGTACCCACTATGCGTCATAACGGTGATGACGCTGATGACGATGACGACTATGCGATCGCGATCGCGAGTGGGTACATGGAATGTACCCACTATGCGTCATAACGATGACGCTGATGACGATGACGACTATGCGATCGCGATCGCATAGCGGGTACATGGAATGTACCCACTATGCGTCATAACGATGACGCTGATGACGATGACGACTATGCGATCGCGATCGCATAGTGGGTACATGGAATGTACCCACTATGCGTCATAACGATGACGCTGATGACGATGACGACTATGCGATCGCGATCGCATAGTGGGTACATGGAATGTACCCACTATGCGTCATAACGATGACGCTGATGACGATCGCGATGCCATACAACACATGGCATCGCGATACCACGTGGAATGTACCCACTATGCGTCATAACGATGACGCTGATGACGATCGCGATGCCATACAACACATGGCATCGCGATATGGTCTCACATGCATATCGTTTGACCACATGCAACCAACCACCATCACGGCTTCGATGATGTACCTCCGGAGCTTCGCCCACGCATCATCATTCACTCCGCGAATATGCTGTGATTTTTTTTTTCGGTAATTATATAGGTTTAAGTGAACAAAAATGTTCATGCACGGATATTTTTTTTCCATGACTTGGCCAATAAAGCAGCTCTTTACTACTACAATATTTGCGCATTTATTTTGCTAGTACAAGCACGCCGTCAGAATGGGCATTTTCGCGTAGGTAGTCTGCGCATGCGCGCCGGCGTCGATAAGGCACGCGCCACACTTTTTGGTGGCCAAAACGCTACGACAGGTGCGGAACAAAGGACATCCGGTGTCACAAACGTGCAAATGTTACCCCCCCCCCCTCCCCCCAAAGAAAAGGGCGCCACTGCAGGCCTCCGCGATTGCATACTAACGCACGGCGAGCAATTTCGGATGCCATTAGTTTCGATTTTGACGATCTCCACTGGAGGTGCTGTTCGGACCCGGAATAAGGCAAATTACTGTAAATTTCTTGAGAGTGAAGTGATGCTTTCTTTGCCGATAGCGCGGATGATTGAATCTCATGTTGTGCAAAATGCCTTCATCATGTGCCACAGGATCAGAAGCCATCACGTGTAACATTTCTAAGGTTCGGTACATTATTAAGAAAGGGAAAATAGACCACCACCCGTCTGTAGCACGAAGCCGCAAGGAAATGCCCACGGATTTCTCAGTAAGAAAAGCTTCTTAGTTGCCGAAAAATTCGTGCTAGTCCGGGGTTCGAACCCGGGACCAACGCCTTTTCGGGGTGGTTAACCAGGAAGCTAGCAAATGGCAGCGCGAGGGCGAATCCATCGACAACTCGAAGCACATGGACACAAGTAATGCAAATGAGTTCCGCAGAACTCATTTGCATTACCGGTACATTATTTCATACAAATAATTCTCGTTAAACGAGAATTTGGGTATAATCTTTGTTTGGGTTTCAAATTTTATGTGAAACATAAATTTTAGATTTAAAAAAATCTGATTGCGGGTTCCTGTAGCGAAGACACATTTATTAAAATCTGATTGCGAAGTAACGTCAGAGGTAACGTCCGTTACTTTTTTTCGGTAACGGTAACGGTAACGCGTTACCTTTTTTTGTAGGTAACGTAGGGCGGTAACGCGTTCCTTTTTTGTTCGAGTAACGAGTAACGTATTTAGTTACTTTTTTTCGGTAACGCATACAACACTGCCTAAATCTAAATTAGTCAAAAGGGCTATCATTGAAACATGTCTTGGAAGCGTGTTGAAGAAATCCTGCCCGCGTCTGATAGAAGAAAGTTTCCACCAGCAGATTAAAAGGCTTGATGCTGCAGGATACCCACAAGAAGTAATCACAGCAGTGGCAGAAGTCTTGCATCGCAAGATAAAGAATGTAAGAGGTGGTGCCAGGCCAGAGCCAAGACAGGCCATCGAGCAAACCGTGCGGAGTCAAAAGAAAAGGTTTGCTGTAATTCCGTATATCCACCGGGTCTCCCATAATCTAAAGAAGGTGGGGCAACACGCAGATGTCAAGGTTGTCATGTCAGCACCGAAGAAACTGTCAAGCCTTTGTAGAATGACAAGCCCAACGGCCAAAGATAGGCGCACGTGTTCTACGAAGCATCGTGTACGCTTCGCAGATTGTAAAGAAGCAGTAGTTTACACCTTTCCTTTAACATGTGGTAGTAAATATGTGGGACAAACCGGGCGCTGCTTAAACGACCGCCTCAGGGAGCACGCGTACAATGTCCGGGGAGGTCTGCAAGGTCACGTTGCGACGCATTGTCGAAGCTGTGGTTGTACGCCGCAATTTGAAAATTGTACAGTGCTGTTCGCACATGAAGACCAAAAAACGCGAGAAATTGTAGAAGCGGCAGAGATGGCTAAGGATGTTAGGCATTGTATAAGCGTGCCTCCATTGCTCTGTCTGATAAAGAACTTCGTTTTTTGGGTGTATTGCAAGATAGTGCCATGTGATTTATTAACTTTTATTTCTTCTACGGAACTGGTGTTGTGCATTTAGAGAGATGTATCTCATCACTTAGGGGTGGTTTGTGGTCCGGTGTTGCGAAGCTGCGCAGGCGCGGGTCTACCCTTTATATTCATGTGTTTCCTTATTAAAATTCAGTTGGAAGTCAGCGCTTGTGTGTGTCGCACTTTCTTGTCTTTTGTCCCTGAAGTTTGCGCTATTTAGCTGTTCAAATGGAGTACCAACTAGCCCAAACACGCAACCTTTCCATTGTTGTCCCTAAATCACCATGGCTTCATGTAGCCTAGTGCCCAACACTCTTAGAAAAAAGGTTGGCATATTCACTAACTAAGTACTACCACTTTACTTGTCACAGAATCCACTAACCAGCTAGTAAATGCAGCTAGTAAAAGTAACCCTAGTGAAAAGCACTACCTCGTTGGGCTCGTAACAAACACTGGTCCAAATACTAACAGGCTGGGTAAAAGCACTACGTCGTTGGGTAGTTAAAAGTACTACCTAGTTGGTTAAAGGTACTACGTCGTCGGGTAGTGGAAAGTACGACCGTGCTAGTTAAAAGTACTACCTATTTAGTCAAAGGCTTTACTTCGTCGGGTAGTGGGAAGTACGACCTCGCTAGTTAAATGTACTACCTCCTTGGGTAGTAAAAAGTACTACCTAGTTAGTTAAAGGCACTACTTCGTCGGGTAGTGGAAAGAACGACCTCGCTCGTTAAATATACTACCTCGACGGCTAGTTTAAATTGCTACCTCAGTAGTTTAATGCACTACTTCGTCGGGTAGTATCATGTATGAAATAGCTAGTTACAGGTACTGCCTCCTTGGGTAGTGAAAATAGCTACCTCTGTAGTTAAAAGCACTACCTCTTTTGGCAGTCAAAAGTACTTCCAAGCTAGCTGAAGGCACTACTTCCTTGGAGAATTCACTGCCTAACCAGTTAAAATCACTCCACTTTTGGG
The DNA here is from genome assembly GCA_030522465.1 of Rhipicephalus appendiculatus. NCBI lineage: Eukaryota > Metazoa > Arthropoda > Arachnida > Ixodida > Ixodidae > Rhipicephalus > Rhipicephalus appendiculatus. Next base: position 26,369 of record JALIZH010026638.1, read on the forward strand.
TAGTTAGAAGTACTCACTAGCTAGTAAACGTCACTAACCAAAGTACTGATCAGGTAGCGACAAGCATGCTCGTAAACATCACCACAAAACTATTCAACTATTCACATTCCGACAGAGGCACAAAGATAAAATGTGATGCTGCAGTGCAAACTCACGAAGTGCTTTTATGCAATGCAGTACATGAACAGTAGAGACAATCCAGAGAATACAGAAATTTTATTTACTTTTTTTCTGGTGATACCACACTCTTTCTTATTGCAGAAATCGCCCGCATGATCACCAAAGATGGAGCTTTCGATGCCGGTAGTTCACAAAAATGCTCCACCAGATCGAACGTGTTCTTATTTTGTTGATCGTACTTGATATTGAACACCCAATACATCTCTAAACGTAACGCGAAACCAGCGATGGAGTCTACCACTTCAAGCTCAAGTCCCTCGAACACCGCACAAAGAACCGTTGCACCATCGATGTCCTTTGTGATAAGGGATGGGTAGATGCCCTGTAATAAGATCACAAAGCGTTAGCACACAAAAGCAAAATATTAAGCAATTAGTTATTTCTTACCGGCCCTTCCAAAAAGTGTGGCTTTTCTTTCACGAGAAATGCTAGAAGGTCCACCACACAGATGGCAAAGCGGTCTGCAAAGAAAGAAATGCACAATTGAACCTGATGCTCTGAGAACAAGCCATGGCAGAACAACCAGACAAATAACAGAAGGCTCATGAAAAAGCAAGGAACTTGGAAGATGCTTGAGCTTTGCAAGTGGCAATAGCATAAAAGGCCTTGTTCACGTCGCCTTCTCAGCTGCTAGCCTTGCTTCGCTTCTTGTTCTATGCTCATAAAATTGGCCGTTTAGAACTATCCTAGAATGCCTACAGCTGCTCACTATGCCATAATTATTCCTCTTACGAACTGGTGAAATACCCAATACGCGTCTGTAAGACAACATGCACACGAGCCAGCCGCAAGCTTTGTTGATGCTGTTGCCGGTAAGGATGATTAACTCTTTGACAGTATTTTTTTCGCGACATGCGTCCCAAAAATGTGTATTTTTTTTAGTGCTGAATTAAATTCTTTAGATGAATCTATTTAGGAAAAATATAAATTTTTTGGATGACCATAAAGTGACATAAAAATCATTTGAGTTGTTACATACACATGCCTTATTCGCAAATAACAGGAAGCGAAATCCTAAAAAAGTGCAAGAGGGTAACAAGCGGTCACCCTTAGAGAAATTGGACACCAGATAGCCATTACCTTTGAGGGCGCGAGAAGCAATAACCGCCCGAAGGACGAAACCAAAACCAGTTGTACCACCGCGCGCTTGGATGCGCAAGCGAAAGGTGGCGTGCCACTGTGGAAAGAAAATAAAAAGCACCATGGAGAGGCGGGGTGTTTGTTTGCCTTCCGCGGCGACGAACTCTTAATGCGTCCGTGTTCTCAAAACCCTCAAACCACCTGGCGCTGGTTTGAGAGCTTTAAAAACACTTCTTGATTTGATAGTTCATCCACTACACCATAATTATGCTGTAGTGGAGCACTGCGTACGTGTAATCGCGATGTGAAATATAATAAAATTCTGCAGACGACTCACCCTGGAGTACGGCGAAGGAATGAAGTTGTCTCGTGGAATTGCGCGCAGCCATTTTCTGCGCAGTTCGTCCTCTTGCGGAAGTCTAAAAGCACGCACCTTGCACGTCGAGTCGTAATTTCCACGGCACTGAGGGACGCAACACTTGTTCGACATGATGAAGTCAATGCACGACACACAATACAGCACTCACGACGTCGCAAAAACGGGACATTGCACTGAGGGGACCGACGTCCCATCGTGTGACACCGAGAAGCAAACTGAGGTGCACGCTGTTTCACCGCACGATCTGTCCTCCGTCAATGAAAATAGAACTCTTCTGACTGAACCATTTCCCCGTTGGAAGCTGATAATTCACTGAAATTTAACTTTCGTATGATTAATGCAGCTTTGTTTGGGCTTTGTGTTTCATTATTCAGACAAATGCAGGCAGTTTCTAAATGACTATTAGCGCACGTGTCTCAAGTTGTATCCATCCGCGCTTAACCCCAAAAGCGGGTGGCCGGGAAAGCCGGTTTTCCCAACACCACCTTCTTTTTCCCCCGCCGCCGCCGGTTGGTGACGTCAGTACTCGGAATGCGGAGAACCCTTCGGCCTTGAAAGTCTAGGTGGTGTTGAGCAGACCCGAATACCCCCCTCTCCCATCCTCTCTCACATTCCCTTTTCTTTCACTCACCACACCCCACACCTCACTTAGTAGTCAACTAGTTAAAAACACCAAGTGAACTTTCTGGTTAGTGAAGGGGAGCACTTTACGACCTTTACTAACTGCTGGCTAGTAAAAAGATTTCGCGAAGGTAGTAAAATACGCTCGAAACTAGTAAATGCATGCTTTTACTAACCATTTACTAACTTTTTTTTCTAAGAGTGAAGCATACACCCGGGTGGATATCTCCAGGTTGAACTAAAACATGCTCCGTCGTTTTTTTTAGCTTCTCCACAGCATGCATATTTTTCTTCTTTACCGAATCTCATCATTATCGTCAAATCGTTAAAGACCTGCGTGGCCACAACCCTGCTCTTTAGCAAAGCTTCAACTTGGACTAGTTGGTGCGGCATTCTAATCTAGTTGCGCAGAGCAAAATACACGAAGGTCTAACCAAAAAAGAGGACAGGAGAAGTGCGCGAACTTTCAACTGTTTTTCGCTAAAGCACGCCGGAGATATACACGAGACATTGATGATAGCAAAGGACTATGTCACAACGTAATATTCATGAAAGCAAGTAATTTCGTGCCCTCGTGTTCCGCGTCTGTCGTATTGACGAATCTAACGGTTGTCAATAAAGTTAAAGGCTGCCTTAATACAAGGAGAGCTCACGCGATTATTATAGCATGGAATATGCCTCCATGATTTCGTGTGTTCTTTTAGAGCTGCAATGAGCCAACTTCCCCGTTTCACATTCACATCTTACGCAATGTGTAGCTAAGTGCCCTGGTGATTGCAGCGTCTCTGTAGCGTACATATGTTCTCTCAGGCTTATATTTATGCACTGCCCCGTCTGCCAAATATTAAGCATTTTTGGCACCTGAAGGCAATGCTAAGCTGTACACTACAGCCCAGTCACATTCTTCATATATATATATATATATATATATATATATATATATATATATATATATATATATATATATATATATATATATATATATATTTGACATGCTTAACGGTGCACTTTTTCTTTGACGAAGTTCTTGGGGGGATTTTTAACTTGCTTACCTAGGCTTTTAAGCTTCAATGGGGCTGAAAAACTACTTTTGCGCCACGCTTTTTTCCGATCTCTGAGAGAGCATGCGAAGTCTCGTGCATATATGGAATTATACATATGTTCCTGGTTTGCTCGGGTTCTTTTGGTGCATTCTTACTCCGAAGCAGATTTTTTTAGGACCTTTTCTGCGACAAAAGCTATTAAAGAAGCCGGATATCCATTATTCTTAAGCTTCGCGACTTGTTCGTGACCTGCTCATTGCCTGTGTTAAGCACGAGGAAGCAATGGACACTTTGCAAAATAATGAGCGCCCCCCTTGCGGGTACTTTAAAAACACCTGTAAGTTGGCTTTCCCGCAGGAATGTTTTCCAACCAGAACCTCTCGTTCCCAGACTGCTTTTCTAGCCAGAAGCACGTTCACCCCTCCACATTCCAGCGAAGGTGCGGTAGCACCACAAAGGCATTTCGAGCACACTGCAGGAACGTCACGCCTCATTTTATGTTCCCCCCGTGCAACAAAAGAACGGGAGAAACCAAATGAAAGAAAGGCAGGGGCTGATGAATGGAAGAAATATTTTGTCGGCTAGTCTGTGGTCGAGGCTATCTGGTGGAAAATAAACGTGCTCGCGCATGCGCAGTAACTATTTTGCAAGCTGTCCATTGCCCTCTTTGCAAGTTTGGTATAACCCGAGTCGTACGGTAGCAGTGACTTATTTCTCCTAGTTTTCTATTCCGAGCAAGTATGAGACGAGTGGAAGGTTAACTGCTAATCCAGAAATTGCAAGCTCTTGTTACGTGGCATATATTCCCGCCATGTGAGCAATAAACTGATTGTAAGTGTGCACTCTGTCCGATCGCAATTTTTTTCCTCAAGGCGTTTTGCGCGCAAAAAAAGAGTTTCCTTTAAGGATGCAGCATACCAACCAGCCCAAGCAGCTACCCTGTTAACGTGTATATATATTGTCAAAAATAGTCAAGGTGGTTACTCTTGGCCGCCGTGATTCGTCACGGTCGGTTGGGTCTAGCCTTCAAGTAATGTATGTATTTTCGTGTTGCCCTTTGCTTCCTACACCAGTCTTGTAAGCTGCTTGGCCATGGACAGTGGTGGTTGTCTTTAGTCGCACCAGCTTTGGGACGGCAGTGCACCAAGAAATGACATGCTTATAACCTGCGTGATCCGATCGTGTTTTACGACATCTATAGGGGTTTAGCATTACGCCTATGAAGTTTTTCTTTTCATTTATAGTGCCGATATTTCTCTATTTTAGAGCCAGCTATACTTGCATTGTTTCCAAGCTTCATCCGTTTATTTTCTCATTTTTCTACCGATACAGTCAACGCCCGCAGTTTCCCTCGACTGCTGACCTTCCATTCACTCTGAATGTCAACGCCCCCCTGAGTGGTGTGTTTTGGGATAGCTCTTAGTCCTGATGATGCTTTTGGTGTTTAACGCAGTTGTGTTGGAGGATCGGAGACGAATTTCACAACACTAATGAGACCAAGTCGAGGAGGTTAAGGCAAGAGAGCTGGAAAATATGCGCATATTGCATCATTTTTTCCGTACAAACACTATTATACTTTTGTGTTCCTTCGTTAACGACAAGGTATCGGTCGTTTTATGCTACAGTTGCTAAGAGGTGATAAGTGGTACACCGCCAAATAGGACAGAGGGACAGCAGAAAAAGGAGGACCAGCTCTTGTCCTTGTATTTTCCCTGTCCCTGTATCCTGCTTAGTGCTGCACCACTTAACATTATGCAAACGCCGACCAAGACCAAGAGGTATACGCCGGAATTACTTGGCGTGCTCAAATCATGGCACGGCGATACGAAATGAAAGCGACAGGGAATCTCAATTTTCCGTCGCTCTTGACACAGAATCGCAGGCAGAACATACGAAATACCACTCTAGCCAGGAAGAGTAAATGCACTGTTTCTGTAGCCGCGTCGCAAAAGGTAAGGCACTAGACGCGAGCTTTATGATAAACGCGATAACAGGTGAATGACCTTGCTTTATCTTACCCCGTTGCAACAGCAACCACAGTACATGAGTCCATTGTGTAGCCAGAGGCTCGACGATAAAACGCAGCCCTACTTTCATGAGGGCGCTGCCATTCGTGTTTGAAAACACACCACCATGCCAGATTGTGGACAGGTTTACCGTTTTCGTGAGCACGCCGTCGCAGGCGTCAACTGGAGACCGACGCGCTTCGTGGACGAGGTACCGAAGTCGCTCGCGTGTGGTCTCTGTCGTATGATTGTAAAGCTGGATTGTGCTATTGCCATGCGAGCACTGCCTATGCCAATCGTGCTACGCTGTGAATTCCGAAGGTGTTGGTGGGAGGTGTCCCTTAGATCGAGAGCCCGTTCGACGAAGAAGACTGCACAAGATATAGTCTGCCATCCAGGAAAGCGAACACCCTGAAGGTAAAAGACGGCGTTGGCTGTTATTTTTTGTTTTTTTACAGGGGTGAAAGGGGGAAGGAGTAAAAATCTGTACAATATTTACATTATTGAATAACTACAGCTGCGATGGTATAGGGCTGGCATGGAGGAAGAAAACCGCAAGGAGGAGCGTTACTCTACAATCTTGGAGGCTAGTGATAAAAAAAAACTAAGAGAGAAATAGGGCCATGGTCAGCTCATAGGCAAGCGCTACTATTGGTCTGCTCGCTTTGGTTTCTTCTGCTGCGGGATCTGCGGGTGCGTTATCCTAACCCAGGAAGCACCACGCACTGGTCGGGAGGGTTGGCGTCTGAGAAGCTTGGCTAGCGGAATCACGTGACGTTTTTTGCTAGATTTTTTTTCCTTCCTCCGTGATTGCTGGCAATATCGTTTCTGCCGAACTCGACGTCTTTTTGGCATTCACATGCTGACGGACCGACGGGAAGGCAACAATGGGGACGGTCCATGCGAGGCTGTCTTGTACTCGATCCACTTAGCAGCATGAAAGTGGCGTCGAATTCGTGACCCCACATTAGGTATATTGTCGCACATTTTTTTATCGCTTCGCATGTGA
>JALIZH010026639.1:0-17210 GCA_030522465.1 Rhipicephalus appendiculatus
CATGTACGCGACTTCATGTCCACGGTAGATATTTTGCAAAATGTCAGTGAATTTTGTATTGTTTTGAATTGTTATTCTGAATTGTTATTTTGTATTATGAATTGTTATTTAAGGGAATACCTCTTTTCATTGTGAAGTGCCAAATATTACGCAACTTTATGTAGCTTGTACATTTATGTATGTAATTGTATTGTCCTCTCTGTTATGACCCTCCATGAGGGTTGACAGTATTACTAAATCAATCAATCAATCAATCAATCAATCAATCAATCAATCAATCAATATATATATATATATATATATATATATATATATATATATATATATATATATATATATATATATATATATATATATATATATATATATATATATATATATATAGACGATCCGAAGGTCGCAGGTTCGGTCCCTGCCTGTGGCAAGTTATCTTTTCGTCCACTTTTCTTTCTTCACATTTACATTACAATTAATTCTAATAGCTTCCCCTATACTTTCCTTGGCATCTTTGTCTGTTAGTTCTCATTAATACTGTGTTTAACAAAGCAAACGAGCCCTTAAGTTTACAATTCTTTTCCTTCATTCATAACGAGGGTCTCGTTCTGGCAGACTTGATGCCTTCAGGTGGTATGCGAGGGATTATTAGTCAGCTGCCCGCTCGTAATAAGATCACGTACTACGTGACGCCTACAGGCAAAAAAAAAAAAAGAGTGTTCCACACTCGCCCTAATGGCAACAGGCGGCGCTGACTGACGCTCCCACGTTTAAGTACACATACCCTATAAAGTGGACGGGGAGATGACTGCCACCGGAGCTCAGTGGTAGAGCATCGGACGCGTTATCCGAAGGTCGCAGGTTCGGTTCCCTGCCGGTGGCAAGTTATCTTTTTCGTCCACTTTTCTTTCTTCACATTTACATTACAAGTACTTCTAATAGCTTCCCCTATACTTTCCTTGGCATCTTTGTCTGTTAGTTCTCATTAATACTGTGTTTAACAAAGCAAACGAGCCCTTAAGTTTACAATTCTTTCCTTTATATATATATATATATAGAAGACTTGAAAGGAATATCCGACAGGTCCGGGTAATGTTTGTATTGAATAAACGCGGCGGCCGGGATGGGTCTGCGCCGCCACACGTGGAGGCAAGAGCGTCCCCTTAATGGGTCGGCTCTTTACCTTTCATGTCCGCCCGTTCCTTGTCAATAGCCCCCCAAGTGGTAGGGGAGCGTAGGCACTGCGCATTCTACAAATGTGAAAAAAAAAGAGAAAAAAGAAAAAAAGAAAGAAAGGAGGACACTGCAGACGTACGAGTCAATCAAGAAACAAGCATTGTCTCAATTTATGTTTCCCTATTGCCAAAAACATCTTGGTTTACCTCTCGGAGGCAGGAGAGTCTGCCAGGGTCTTCGTTGATGCCGGATATTAATGTTCTAAGTATGAAAATATCAGCGTAACCCTTCTACAATCAGGTTTTCGAAACACGCGGGAGCGCGAACAACGAGAGGCATATTTTATTTTCAAATTTAGAACATCAATATCCGGCATCAACGAAGACCCTGGCAGACTCTCCTGTCTCCGAGAGGTAAACCAAGATGTTTTTGGCAATAGGGAAACATAAATTGAGACAATGCTTGTTTCTTGATTGGCTCGTACGTCTGCAGTGTCCTTTCTTTCTCTCTCTTTTTTTCTTTTTTTCTCTTTTTTTTTCACATTTGTAGAACGCGCAGTGCCTACGCCCCTACCACTTGGGGGCTATTGACAAGGAACGGGCGGACATGAAAGGTAAAGAGCCGACCCATTAAGGGGACGCTCTTGCCTCCACGTGTGGCGGCGCAGACTCATCCCGGCCGCCGCGGCGACAGCTTTGGGTGGCCCTCCGCACCACGAGGACCGGTAAACACGAGATCATAAGCAGATGTGGACGCTCAACGAGCCTCGACTGCGGACAATTTTTTCTTAATTTGTCGTGTTGTGTTGTGTCGTGGGTGTTCTTTTTTTTTTTCTTCTTTTTTTCCCCTCTTTCCCATTTCCTCTTAGATGTTTTCGAAGGCGAGTGGACGCCGCTAGAGACGATAGTTTAACTCAACCCCTGACGAAGGGAGGTCCCCTCCCGAAACTGTTGGGAACTAAATAAATATTTTATCCTTGTTGACAACGCCTCCGTTGTGTTACAACCCATATATATATATATATATATATATAGATATATATATATATATATATATATATATATATATATATATATATATATATATATATATATATATATATATATATGATTCAAAAGAAAGTTCTGTGGGTCCGGTGCACATATAGTCAAGAAATGAAGGAGCACACTTACGAAAATTGCATATTTTTTTACTGGTTTACGTTTCGGCCGTGGCACGGAACGAAGGCCGTGCCACGGCCGAAACGTAAACCAGTAAAAAAATATGCAATTTTCGTAAGTGTGCTCCTTCATTTCTTGACTATATATATATATATATATATATATATATATATATATATATATATATATATATATATATATATATATAGTGTGTGCGCGCGCGCTCAACAACAAGGAAAGAGAAAAGGGTGCTTTGTGGGGAAATTTATCACGAACGAGGACGAGGATTAACCATATGACGCGACTGCCTGGTGAAACAGTTTTCTGAAGTTTTTCTCAGCTACCGGTGGAATAGACACTTCCTATCTAGTTCGCTGACAGCACCCTCCACCCTCGGCCTTTTTTTTCTTGTGTTTTGTGCCTCACCCGGAGTCTATATCGACCACATGACGCTGATGCCATCTCATGAAGCCACTCTAACACGTCTATGTAAAACATAAAACGTGACATCTTGAGCTGTATTAGCAGAAAAGGAAATATCGTTGTGGCTTACCGCGCAATTCAAGCCGACAGTGAAGTCGATGTTTTTTGTCCGTCTTCTCTTCCGAGGTAGTGGGTAAAACTTGTGGGTATAAATGTTTTCAAGTGTAACTTTCCTGCTTCGACGTCTGATGTGCACAGCCAGTTAATGACCTTAATGTGACTCTAACAAGAAACATAGAGTTCAGCTGAAATGAACAGGGGCATTGAAAAATTCGTGCAGTTTGGTTGGGTGTGAAAAGATGACTTATTAGGGGAAATATTTGTAATCAAAGAACGAATATCTCTTACTAAATTTATCTCGCCCCAGACTAGATGCTGAAGCGATGTCGTCGCGAATCTCATTGCTCTCAGCGAGTTAGAAGGCGCCACGATGCATCACCACGTGTGCAAAAGGCCGCTGCATAGCCGCGGATTTCATGAGTGCCGCGATGGATGCGGTTGCAGATTTTAAACCTCGCAGTGAAGATCTCGCCATGGAAGCAGGATTGCATTTCAGTGAGTCTGAAATGATCCCCCATGCTGTTGCAGCAGCTCTTTCTGCGTATGTCTGGCAGCAACCGACGGAAAGAGAAGCCTAGTTTTAGTCGACGGCATGAGAGGCGTCCACTTGCTGAATACTGTTTATGTACACGCGTATTACAGTTCTACTATCTGTATATTTTTAGTGTTATTGTGCGCGAGGCCCACCACTGGAGACATGGGCGCTGCAATCGTTGTGACGTGCTAAGTTGGATTACGTGATGCCACCTTGCTTCACGGAACCTTGCTCTAGCGAAGGGAAGCCGGCGGCCCGAGCGGCTTTTTTTTAGTTTCCCACTTCAATCAGCTTCGTTTCACAACCAGTTCATGCGCACTGGCATCTAGACGTAACAAGCTTGGAAAGCGTGACGAATGTTTTCGGTGGCATGGTGCTCTGGTGCTGTGTGCACAATTAGTGCACCACGCATGCAAGAGATCAGGGTGTGATTTCATATTTACGGTTTTAACTCAAGCACAACGATTATCACGATGCATGGCTCATAAAGCTTAGAAACGGCAATAAACCGAAGTCCGGGGCACGTGTGTGCACCAAGCACATCCGAGAAGGCGACTTTTGTCTGCAGACTAGGAGCGCGAATGTTAATTTAGTGAGCAACAGTGAGCTCGCACGCGGCACTTTCCCTTTCCAGTGACGACGCCCACACGTCGAAGTCTTTTTCAAAATTACTTCGGGAGCGTCATATAGTCTTCCCCCCTTCCTACGCACGCTGATCGGGGAACATGTCGCTGAGGAAGGATCGATACACTGTGAAGAAGTGAGATGGCTGGAACACACTTTGATAGAAAAAAGCAGTGTGTGGACGAGTTGCTGTTCTGAAAAAAAAAGAAAGAAAATAGAAAAGAAATTAAGAAAGAAACCCTGCAGGAAAGCCTGTAATAATTTTTTCAATCGTCAGTTCGTCCCGGCGTCTGCCTGCGAAAGCTCGCCGTGTGCTTGGAGGCTGACATGCCTGAAGAGTTGATCAAGAGCTTGTCGATCGCAACCCTTGTGGGAATCGAGCGCGCCCTCCCCTTTGGCGCCTCGTTCCCCAGCTAGCGCGAGTGCTGGCCCCGTGCTCCTCGAGCGCCGGGAACATAGACGTCAGACTCTGGAGTTTTGCAGACACGTAGCGCCACCTGTCGGAGCAGTTTTGGGTAGTGCAGAGTCCGGCTTCCTTGCACAGTTTGCTGTGCAACCGGGTGCAACTAGCGAGTTGGAAACAACAATTAACCTAAATATTTGGTGTGTTGGCGCATTGAACACTCAGAAAAAGAGCTGCGAATTTATCTCCGCTAGTCGGACGCGCAACCGAACCGCCATGGAAGTGCGTGCCAGAACGACGGCGAAAACAAGAGCAGACGCAACAGCTCCGCTCTACGAAGAAAGGCTTCAGTCGAAGCTACTGTTGCACTGTGAATTGCCACGGACGTAAAGGACTTGTTTTACCGATTTCTGTAGCTGTTGCACGAAGCAGAACGGCGAGAGCTTTGGATACGGGCCGAATCGCGAACGTGGTGGGTGAGCGAATTACTCGCGTTCTCTACAGCCGGTCGCATGAGAAAGTGTGATAATGTGGGTCTCATGTTAGTGTTTTGAGTAGCCTTGACGTAGAACCGTCGTAACCTTGAATTTGAAGCTCAGCAGAGCCTCAGACCGCGGTGCGCGCCGTGCACCAGTTAAATGCAGATGGTGAAGCGCGCGATAAACATCGCGCACTCCGCGACCACCCATAATCTTAACACAGCATCGCGCACGTACGCATTCAAGGTTCAAAGTTCCGGCTTTAACTAGCAAATGCTAACACGTGCGTCATACAAGTAAATCGCAAAATTTTGCTCGTGACCACCGTCAGGTTTTTCTTACCCGTGGTCTCCGCGATTGCCGCGGAGCTATCTCGGAGGCCACGGTTTTGCCTTTCGTTGTACACCGAGAAAGTGGACACGCACGTATCCCCATTTGCAGTATATACAAACGGAAGACAACCGTCAACAGTACATTCGAGGATGCGTAATACAACAGTTCAACGCACAGGAAGCGAGAGATGGATGGAGAATGCAACTGCAAAGGCGAAAATCGCCGGGACCATTCGTGCCTGATAAAGCGAGCTTTGTACCACTTACCCTAAGAAACATTGCTCGTGTACGTACTTCATCGCTTTGACATTATGTATATGCCCAAATTTAACGCATTTAGGCGTTGCAGAACGCACGTCGGAGGTGCCTCGAACTCGATGTCGTGCGATGCTCGCTTGCGCTTGCGAGTTGCAGTACGCCGAAATAACTGAAACATCTTTTGCATTGTACACGCAATTCGCTTTCATGAACTTCCTACTTCTCTGAAGCGAGGGTGGATTGACGGAAGAAGCTTTCCAGGTCCTTGATTTTCTGGAAACCGCGCCTCAACACCAACGAGAGATGGGGGGTTCTATTGTGGCCTATGCACATTCGCTTGCGGACGGCTCTCTTTGCACTACCCAGTTATGGCCAGGGCGGCGATGAGAGCGCTGGTGGCGGCGTTTTTCGCAGCGCCGCCTGGGCAGAGTCTGACGTCCATGGCCACCGTGGTTTCGCCGCCAGGCCTTTTTGTCTGGTGCAAGCCACGCGTCGGTCTTCCCTGCACGGAGACACGTTGTCCGAACATGCCCGGACAACGCCTACCCCTCGCATCACGCTAGCACACGTGACGGTGCTTCGCCGATCGTCATTGGCCGCCCGTGACTGCCTCCTCTCCCCCTGAGCTTGCTCCCGCCCGGCGCTCGCTCGCCGCGGCAGATGCTCACAGGCCTACACGAGAGGTAGAGGCACTGCCTTAGCAGGCGGCTTCTCGTACGTGCGCTCGGCTGCTGCCCCTTGTGTGATAGCCGTAGCGCCTGCCGGCAAGCGTTCACTCGGTCGGTTTTGCGGAGTTACCCTTACGGCCCGCAATCCCGTGATTGTCGCACTGTGCTGTATCTTGGGTTAATAAACCCGTGTTTGTTGACGACCTGCCTCGAGTGCCATCTCTGCGCCGTGTCGGAGAGTCGACGAACCCGGCCGTAGCGTCTTTGTGCGCAACGGCAGTGGAGAGCGTCGCGTCCCTTCCCGGTCGCTTCGTAGGGTAAGCTTGTGTAGCGAACCTATCTCCACACCCTCCAGCAACAAAACCGTGTGCCACGCTTTCCCGTTTCCAATTTTCAGTACGGTTATTATGTGTCGAAGAATTAAGGTAGTCTGGGCCGAACAGGAAGAAACGGAACATTTGAAGTGATAAGTTCAATGGCGAAGATAGGAGGTTGGGGGTTCATCCCCCACCGCCCTGAAATTATTATATTTTGTTTTGTGGTGATATACATGCGCCGATTTAGGACTACTGGTTTCGCTGGAAATTTTTAATTGGATACGCGCACTCCAACACAAGCAAGGACATAAATAAAGGGGTTCAGCTAGAACCCTCTAAAAAATCTTATGGCTACGCCCCGGGCAGGTTCATGGTTAAAATCGAGCTTATGTCGGTGAGGCTTACACCCTTTATTATCTCATTTCTTTTCATGGGCTTGGATAGCATCAAAGAAAGAGGATGAGAATTAGAGGCATTGTAAAGTCGTGGGGCTGAGACGCGCTCGTGCAAGAGCTGCAGAATAGAGCGCCAGCCTTTACCTCCTTGAGAAGCACTTCACGACGGTATATACATTGAACCAGGCGAAAACAGGCAGTGCTGCTTACGCAGACGAAGCACTGACTAATAGTGCCAGAATTCACAGACTTCCAGAGAATTTTGTCTCGTTTGTTGAAGGAAGGGAGTTAACTAGTCAAAGGAGTCTGTAGCTTCCCAGGTGGTACCGGGGAAAAGGAAAGTGAAGGGGGGGGGGAGGGTTGTTGGAACTGCAGTGTGGGGGCATGCCTCCACTGGTTTTAAACCTGTGGGGGCGACGGCCCCCACTGCCCCCCGGTTCCGGAGCCCCTGCTTCGCAGCGACGGAGGCAGCTTTTGCATGTATGAGCGTCTGCATGTATATGTTCGTACTGATTGTTTCGCTTTCGCTACGAGCGTGTTTTGACGCCGTGCCGCGAACTTTAGGCCGCAAAATATGAGAATTTGTGAGTACACAAAAACCATTGTTGCGCGACGCTATCAGAGCAGTTCCCTTTTTTTTTCTTTTTTTTTGTTACAACTTTTTTTTGCTGATGGCAACTTGTGATGTCCCGTCCCAACGATTCAACGTTTTTTTTTTTTCAGTCAAAATTAATGTATGTTTCAATGTAATTTGACATGTTGCCTCGCACTGCATATAGATCGGTCTTCTGTTATTTCAGTGTGTTCATTTCATTTGGTGGTCACACAAAGCGTGAGGAAATGCGATGCCTTTTTTTAATATGTTGCTTAATTATCGTTCCCTGTGCATTCCACTGAACTTGCCGCTCTCTGCCATAAACAAATTCATAGACCAAAGCTTCACCACTTCGAGATTGCTGATGGATGGAGAAGTGGTCTACGAGGAACATGTAGTAGCATACAACGCCAAGGAAGCGAATGAAAATACAGTAACGTTCACAGCTCTTGTTCTGCAAACGTCTATGTGAACAAGGACCGACCTGAACTTGAAATAGCGGTAAAAGAAAGAGAAGTTATTGCAGCAACCTGCAGCTGCAAAGCAGGGTAAGAACAACACGTAAAGAGTGAAATGCAAAATTTTAATGCCCAGCATTATTTGGCGAGTTGCCCAGCAATTAGGGAAGTATGTCAAGTCTAACGCGAACAGCGCGGCATCTTTTCCACGTAAATAAATAAGGCTCCATAAATTGCATGGGGTTGGATAGGCCCAACTTGAGTTTGAGAGTGGCACAAGTAAATGTGTGCTTTTTAGCACGTAGCGTTTGCGTCATGAGAATGGACGACTGACTGAAAGAATGTTATTGCCAACATAAATGCAGCACACATCAGCCGCAGCATCTGACTCGCTCGCTATGTACATCCACCAGCAAACGTCGTGTATAGTTTATGCAGGCCAAAGCCTTCGATGCCTTATCGAAAGCGAAGATTGACCGTCGGCATCCCGCCTCGTCGGCACGAGTAATGCAAAAAAAAACAAACAAAAAACAAATCGCCATCACGTGATGACGTCACCATGTGTCGTCATCATGACGTCACAGATTGCCCAAATATGTGAAGACGTCATGACGTCGCCATGATGCCACACTGCCTCCATGATCGGTGGGCCGATCACGGAGGCAGTGCAAAACCTCGTTAGGAGCCAAAGTTTTTTTTGGAGCGGGGCGGGGAAAATCAATACATTGACTGACAAGAAGGAGAAGAAGGTGGCTTTCGCCTTCCGGTCATGTTAGGGGAATGCACAAGGAACCTTGTGAGTTTTTAAATCCAACGTATCTAAACAATCACTCAAGTATCTGCCGCCCATATTGTAGACGCTGAGCACGGGGCCGACGATGAAGAGGTCGCACAGGAACGTTCTCAGATGGTGTCGCATACTGCGGTAGATTATAAGCACCATTAGCCGGCGGGAAGCGCGCGCGGACGATCGTCGCAGTGCGCACTTTCTGCTACTCAACATCACAGCCCCGACGCAGTAGCGAAAATCGTCGTCGCGGAAGTGCTTGTTGTGCACATGACTCGTAGCCGATCGCTGCCTGCCGGTTCTTAGCACCACAACCCACTCTTCACGCAGTTTCTTGACCCACGGGCACCGGTGCATGCTTATACCGGACTTCGTTGCGTACGTCCGGCGCTACGGCTCCGAGCAGTAAGAGCAGCATGTTCATCGCTTTCGGAGGCATCCACTCTTGTTACAATGGGTTGAGTTGGGTTCAAAATGCGAGAAAACCTCCTTATTCGTACCGACCGCAGCGCAGGTGGAGCTTGAAACTCATTTACAAAGCACGCGGCAGCGCTCCGCAAGCAGCCGAGACCGCGTGATCCTGCCAAGCACGTCACGCCGACGGTGGCGCCGGC
Organism: Rhipicephalus appendiculatus; assembly: GCA_030522465.1. NCBI lineage: Eukaryota > Metazoa > Arthropoda > Arachnida > Ixodida > Ixodidae > Rhipicephalus > Rhipicephalus appendiculatus. The sequence goes on from JALIZH010026639.1 coordinate 9,339, forward strand.
GTTTCCAGTGGTGGCCCTCGAGGCCAATACTCAATCGCACAACTACCTTGCAGCACTGCCGAAGCTACGAGGAGTACACGGGCAGTGTCCTTGCGCAGCACGTAATATAGTTCGGGCCTAACTCTCATTATCAACGAGGTGCAAGGGCTTTAGCTGTGCTTCTCGCATGACGCGTTACAGGGACACGTGGCACATTAGGCCCTTCACGCATGCACTTCTAAATTTCTGAAATAATACAGAGATTGCCGGTTGGTAACCGTAATAACCACCCTAACCGCGATGACGTACAGCAACATGGCAGCCCCCATACACCCCCTGACCACCCGCTTCCATGCGAATTCGTGCTTTTTACTGGCTCTCTGCCTGGACAGGAAGAAATAAGTGGCATAATCTGTCATCGCTTAGTCTAATCTAACGCTGAGGACAAATCATCAGGTATCTTCTTTCGCTATTATTCATATCGATCGCTCGTTTGTTTTGAAGCTGCTAGGACTACCGAGGTGGTTCCCAGCCGTAAAAGTGGTTTGATGTTAACTGAGCAGATGCCGCCACAACATTAGCGTCGGTGATGCGTTGACGATGCGAAACACCCTGAATGTCTATATTGTTTTCAGCGCCAATAATTTGCTGTTCCACCCAAGAATGGTACGCGATTGCTGCTGGAAGTGCGTCGACTGTGCTGTCAAGAACTCGGTGAAAACGCCAGCATAAACGCTGTTATAAAAAGAACCGTGTTCCTCACAAACGCCAGCGAACACGTCCTGCACAAGTGGGTTTCTGAACATAAAGAAACGGCGAGCTGGCGTTCCCGCAGAGGTTTTTGCGTTTTGTATTAACTCGAGGGAGCAAATATCGACAAAGTAGGCGAGCCGACGCCAAAGAGACGACGAGCAGATGACGCGACGCGGATGAACACGTCTTGAGGGGGGCTTTCGCCTTTCCTATTGGCTAACAAGCCCTGCAGCTTCCACAGTGCTACAAGGTACTTCTGAGATGGAGTATAGAGCACGCATCTGCAACGCAGCGACGATGGGAACGTATCCTTTGATGAATGGTCTTGCGTTCCACGTCTCGGTAAGGCAGAGCACGTCCATCGCGGTGACACGCATCTGCAACGCAGCGAGCGCCTTCGCACCATCTATTGATCAATTCACGTACTGCGGCACCGCAGCGCCATCTCGTATTTGAATTCGTCAACTATGCTGCGCTAGCCCCATCTACTGCCATCTAGTGAGCACTTCACTTACTAGAGGTGGCTACATACTATGCACGGAGGAGGGAACGACCCACATCCTAAGGAGCCAGTTATGCCAACCCTAGGGATTTATCCCTAGATCTAGGGATTTTTGCGGTCTCTCAGGGATTTGGCGTCTTTTTCGTAAAATCTAGGGATTTTTTCTCGTTGCGCAGGAAACGTTATGGGATGCGGATTAATGATAGTCTTAGCTAACAATCAATCGTTTCTAACAAACAAGACGGCAAAAAAGAAGCAATATATTGTTTGAATGAAGAAACAGCGCTGGAACAGGACGGAGACGAGAAGACACAAACACGGCGCGGTCTTCTCGTCTCCGTCCTGTTCCAGCGCTGTTTCTTCATTCAAACTCAGTATGTACCAACCAGCCCGATTCAAGACGCCAATATATTGTGGTATGTTTTATATAAAAGAGCGTTGGTTTTCTGCTTGGCCGAGAGAGGGCAATAGCAGTTCCGCTATGTGACAGTATATTGTTTGTTGTACACTGGGAGAGAAAACGAAACTTTGTGAGCGTTTAGAGGGAACGCGCCTAAAATACTTGGTGGAGTGAGTGATTGCCAAACTAAGTGCATTTTCGCCCTGTGGTGCTCGGAAAAACGTGCCGAGTTCAAGCTCGCTGCGTGCCTTCTTCTTTGCGCTGTTGCTGCGTGTGAAATGGCAACTTCTGAACCAGAAGACTATGATCAAGGTGAGCCGTCTAAAAAGAGAGCTAAAGTGTATGAACAAAAATACTTGCCTAACTGGGAAGCTGACCTAAAGTACAAAGGATGGCTCTCAGCCAGTAAAAAAGGGCCCCTGTATTTCTTCTGTAAATCGTGCAATGCCGACTGCAAAGGTGGAAAATCAGAACTCGACCGCCACCTCGCAAGCTCCAAGCACAAGAAAAGTGCTTCGAGCTTGCAATCAACCCGCACGCTGACTTCTATGCCTTCAGTGAGTGCGCATAGTCAACTAAACAAATCTGTAAAAGAGCAGAAGTAGCTTGATGTGGGCGAGTTGGTGTAACATACTGGAAGAAATAACCTTGCGCAAACAAAACGAGGACGAAAAGGAACACTTACAACAGACTGGCGCAAACTAACAACTGAAGTTTATTTCAGGAAACACTAATACTTATACATGTAACAATCAAACGTCATCATCAAAAACGTGCTCAAGCTCTATCGCGACATGAAGGTGATTTCTTTTTCTTGGAGTGCTACTGACGCGCAACTAATGCAGGTCCTCAGGTACGTGGATGATTACCTCGTGGTTGTTAATGAAGTTGCCAGTCCAGTGCTGGCGCGCACAGTAGAAGCAATAGTGGACACCTTTAGAAGCACTTCGCAGGCCCAAAAATTCACGTGCGAGAGGCCTAGTGATGATAGCATTCGCTTCCTAGATTTAAAGCTCACTTTGATGAACACGCATGTGTGCTGGGAGTACAGGCCACGGGCGACGAAGCGGCTGATTTCATATGACAGTGCGCATTCTAAGTTAGTCAAGAGGGGTGTCGCGATGACGTGCTTAAAGGAAGCACTAAGTAAATCCTGCGATCACAGAGTAGAGATTAGCTTTCAGAATCAGGTAAGCAGGCTGACACAAGCCGGATATCCATCATTTTTGGTTTCCAGCGTATGCGAGAAGCTTCTTCAAAAGCTCAAAAAAGGAAAGGCACGCGGGTAGCGAAGAAAGAGTAGCCGATAAGAGGAGGGTGCATGTTATCCCTTATTGGCACAAGGTTTCGCACAATTTGAAGAGCGTTGCTCAAAGACATGATGTGAATCTCGTTTTCAGTGCACCGTGCAAATTGTCCAAGATTTGTCCGATGATCAACAAAGTCAGACTGGACGCCTGCACCAAGAAACACGCGGTACAGTACACGCAATGCAAAAAGGATGTCGTCTATGAAGTGCCCCTAACTTGCAACAAAGTATACATAGGTCAGACAGGGCGGTGCTACCATGAGAGGGCGCGGGAGCACCACTGGACTGTAAACAACAACGCGGGCGGCCATATGGCAGAACACTGTAAGCGCTGCAACTGCCGTCCAATTCTTAATCGGACAAGATTCTTGGGACGATCCGGCGATAGATTAGAGAGGGAGATCCTCGAGGCGTTTTACATTGCGCGCGCAGGGGACAATTGCATTAGTTGCGCGTCAGTAGCACTCCAAGAAAAAGAAATCACCTTCATGTCGCGATAGAGCTTGAGCACGTTTTTGATGATGACGTTTGATTGTTACATGTATAAGTATTAGTGTTTCCTGAAATAAACTTCAGTTGTTAGTTTGCGCCAGTCTGTTGTAAGTGTTCCTTTTCGTCCTCGTTTTGTTTGCGCAAGGTTATTTCTTCCAGTCTGTAAAAGAGGCTGAGATCAGACTTGCAGCGTTCATCACAGAGCATAACCTGCCATTTAATGCAATGGGGCATTTGGTTGATGTCATCAAGACAGCATGTGATGATTCGCAAATTGAAAAAAAATGTGAGCTGTGGCCGCACAAAGTGCGTTGCAATTATAAAGAACGTTCTTGGAGAGCAGAGTCGCCAAGAGATCGTTGAATGTTTGCGCAAGCAGAAGTTCTCTCTTCTTGTAGATGAATCTACAGACAAGGGAACGGTGAAACATTTATCCCTCGTCGCACGAGTAATGAATGACAACGGAGACGTAGTGGATGCGTTTCTTGACCTAGTACCAGTCAGTGATGCGACAGCCAGTTCTCTCTACAGTAGCTTGAAGGCGGTGTTTAGCAACGCAGAAATTCCTTACAAAACTAACTTGATTGGTTTCGCAGCCGATGGAGCGAATGTGATGATGGGTTCTCGCCATTCCGTCGCATCGCTGCTGCAAGCAGACATTCCGGGCATTTTCATTATGAAATGCGTTTGTCACTCATTCCATCTCTGCGCCTCTTACGCATGTAAGACACTTCCAAGGGGGAATCGAGGACCTGGCCCGCGATGTGTTCAACTATTTTTTGTCTCCCAAGCAGACGTCTGCCTATCAAGAGTTCCAAAAGCTGGCCGAGGTAAAGCCGCATAAGCTGCTGCACCCAAGCCAAACGAGGTGGCTGTCCCTCGAAGTTGTTGTGACCCGCCTGCTTGAGCAGATGCCGGCCCTCATTTTATTTTTTAGAAAAGCAGCCATTGAGGACCGCCTGCTTGCTGCCGAAGCCATCCTTGAGAAATTGAGTGACCCATCAACGAAGCTCTACCTTGAGTTTCTTGAATACATGTTGCCCTTTTTCACCAACCTAAATAAAGAGATGCAGTCCGAGGAAACCAGAATCCACTTGCTGCACGAAAAGGTTTCGGGTATGCTGAAGTGCATACTGGAATGCTACATCAAGCGAGACTATTTAGAGGCCACGCTGTTATCCGATGTGCAGTACAAAGACCCCGCGAAGTTTCTGCCATTGGAGGAAATGTACCTGGGAGCAAAACCAACTGCAGCGTTAGCCGGTGGCACGCATGGACTAAACGAGAACCAGGTTCACAACTTCAGGCTGCGATGTTTACAGTTCTTTATTGAGGCAGTCCACCAGATTTACCTGCGGTTCCCTTTGAAAAATGAACAATTGAAGAACCTTCGAGTCCTGGACCCAAAAGTTGTCGTAGACAAAACAGTCCCGTCGATCGCGTCGCTCGCGGTCACATTTCCTCTGATCGTCAAAGAAAGCGAAATAAATGAAATTGACAGGGAGTGGCGACTCCTCCGTAACATGGAGTTGAGTGAATACGCTGGCTTATCTGCGAGCCAGTTTTGGCACGCCATACACCAAATGAAGAGAGGCGACGGAACGCAAGAGTATCCCCTTTTGTCAGCCTTCATGAGGAACATTTTGTGTTTGCCGCACTCCAGCGCCGCCGTTGAACGTGTCTTCTCCCAAGTGAACCTGCTGAAAACAAAGCAAAGAAACCGGTTGTCGACGGACGCGTTGTGCGGCTTGCTGCACGCAAAAAGGACATTGGCTGATAGTAGCTGTTATGGTTTCCACATCACTGCATCCTATTTGAAGAGAATGACGAAAGAAATGTATGGCGATTAAGAGGTGAGTTAACATTGTGTGCGCCTTCTTATTTATAATGTGCTAGTAGCATTTATAGAGCTATGTGCCCGCGTCAGTCTCAACATATTGCCTGCATTCTTGGTAACGCGTTATGGTATTGAACGAATCGCTTCTGTGCAGGATTTCAAGAAACCAAGAGGAACCACTAGCATCTCCACGCACGCTTGACCACTTTTTCAAACGTTTGCGCAGACACGAAACGTGTCTGGACTTTTAAGGGATCATTTTCTAGTATTCCAATTATTTACCGTATATCTGTTTTTTAGAGAGGCGCGTTTCTCGTGATATATCATTGTTACACTGTAATGGACCTTATCTGTTTTTTGTATATGCGTTATAATTTTGTACGCGCACGTGTCTACCTTTCCTTTGTAACCGTTTTTGTACTGTAATCCTAAGAATGTGATATTCGTTTTCTGTTCGATAATTAAGCTAGTGTGATATTATCTATATATACGGTATTTTCTCAAAAGTATTTCTTTATCTACGAACCTCGAGTGCGTGCTATTGTTACTCTGTTTTTCATCTTTGCAATGACAAGAGACTGCTGTATTAATAAATGAATGGAACGGAGCCACTTCTCTCATTTGAGTATTCCTTATGAGGCGCGAAGAGGACTGCCTGCAATCAGGCATTGTCGTACTTCTGCATGCCACGTGAACAACCCTTAATATTGTCTCAATAAAATACTTTGATGTCACACGGGAAATAGAAGACACTATACGCCATCACTTTAAGATGTGGGATTACCTGGATTTATTTTTTCAATGGGCTGCCTGGCTTACCTCTCTATTGACCCTACGTGGATGAACAGAAGGATACTAGGAGCATCCCCGTTATAACGGGGTGGTGACTGGTGCGCCACCAATACAGGGGGGGGAATGCCCACCAAGCTCGAAACGAAACACGTTTTTTATTATCTTTTAATTCGACCAGATGCCTTGTATACTGCACTTAAATATTTCTTGCTGTATAGAAAAAAAAACCCATGTAGCCGAGAAACAAGTGCCATCTGTAGGCTAGTAAGAGGCACCATCTGTAAACTGTGTAGAATTACACCGTAAACTAAGGAAGGAAAAGCTGCACTTGCTGCTAATAAGCTGTTTTAACCTCAAATAAGATTAACAACGAATAAACAAGACAGTCAACTGGTTTAGGCTTTGTTAGAAGTGAGGATATTCGAACCTAGGGATTTTTTACTCAATCTAGGGATTTTTCGGGGGTCAATCTAGGGATAAAACGTTCACTTGGGTTGGCATCACTGTAAGGAGCTTTGCCCCTAAAAAGTGCGATAAAACAATTGCCGTCTACCTATGTGTTGCGCTTCACAAACATGAGCTGCTCGAAAGAGGTGCTCGACAGCCGGTTTCGCTTCGCTGTCATTATCAGGGGATGCCGTAGAAAACACACGTTCCACGTCAGGCTGACGTCGCATTCACAAGTGAAAACTGCCCTTGCGAGGCGGGAAAGCAGGGGGAAAGCGGCTTTCGTTCGCTTTCCAATAGGAAAGGGGCTTAACTGTGTCTGCGCTAGTTCCTTTTGAAAGGTAAAGAGAAATTTCCCCTGCGATGGATCCAGGCGTATTATCTTGGTGGGCATTATCATTTTGCCTGAAGTTTTTAAACATCTGTCTGCTTGGCCCTGCTTCAGAGTCTGCATTCGCGACGGTGCTGGCGCTGTCCTGCCCTAACAAAAGAGGTCGCCTCCCCAGCACAGCAGAACGCATCTGCTCGGCTGTTGCAGCTGAGCACCAAGAAGACTTAAACCGTGGGTCTAGGAGGCACCCATAAAAAAAATAGAGTCAGTCCACGTGCTTGCGAACCGCTTCTCCAGGCTACGTTGTAGGCCTTTAGCCGCCTCTTTGCAAAGAAGTGTGCCTTTGCTTAAGGTTTCCGCGAGGCAAACTTCGATATTTCGCAACGCAGGGAAGCAAAAGCCCCGGCTGTTTCGTGCCTTTTCTGCAGCAACTCCGTGGCTTCCTCTACAGGGAGAGAAGCTCAATCAAGTCTGTCCTCCGCGGTGGAGCAGTGGTTATGGTGCTCGGCTGCTCACCCGAAGGTCGCGGGTTCGATCGCGGCGGTCGCATTTCGATGGAGGCGAAATGGTAGAGGCTCGTGTACTGTGCGATGTCAGTGCACGTTAAAGAACACCAGATGGTCTAAATTTTCGGAGCCCTCCACTACGGCGTCTCTCATAATCATATCATGGTTTTGGGACGTAAAACCCCAGCTATTATTATCAATACTTGGTGGACTTGGTGGCACCGACCAGAGGACGATGCTCATCCCTACTTTTTTCGTGGTGCAGGTTTCGCTGTGCTTTCACTGCCATGGCTTCACTACGAGTACGACCACGAGCGCACCCGTGAATGGAACCAAACCGATGATAACAACGATAAAAACGACAAGCGGACAGCGAGCGTGGCCAACGATCGGGAACATCACATGCCAACAACGTAGCTACTGCGTCACCGGAACGATCACGCCACCTGAAGCTGATGGACTCGGCTATAAAAACCCAGCTCGAACGGCAGGACACTTCAGTGGACTTGGTGGCACCGACCAGA
>JALIZH010026640.1:0-22155 GCA_030522465.1 Rhipicephalus appendiculatus
GTCCGACGCGACCGGCGTCCGTTTGCGCATCCCGGCGGCCACCTAGCTCCGTGCCAGAGCTCCGATGGACGGGATGGACGGACGGACATAGACGGACGGACGGACAAACAGACAGACAGACAGACAGACAGACAGACAGACAGACAGACAGACAGACAGACAGACAGAGGGACGGACAGACGGACGGACACCGGACGGGCGGACAGACGGACGGACGGACGGACGGACGGACACCGGACGGACGTACGGACGGATGGACACCGGACGGACGGACAGACGGACGGACGGACAGACGGATGGATGGACGGACGGACACCGGATGGACAGACGGACGGACGGACTGACAGACGGACGGACAGACGGACGGACACCGGACGGACGTGAGCATGAGACATTAAAGGCTTTCGCCTTACATTTCGCCTTAATAGAACATGCCATAAATGAGCAACCACGCTTATTAGACGAAGCACGTGCAGGCCGCGCTAAAGTAAGCATAGGCACGCCTTTTTTTGTGCTCTTTAAAACTCGTTTAACCACTTGTTATCCTTCAAAAAATAAATCATTCTTGCAGCTAATAAGAAACCACGACTCACATTTCGTAAAACACATTGCGAGACGCCAAAGTTTACGAACAATGACTCTATTCAGTGCTTCTGCATATGTCGCTTCATGTCGCTTTGTAATCAGGCGTCATGAGGGAACCTTGCTTCGATTTAAACAATACAGCACATCTACTGAGAACGACGGCACTTAGCCACGTTCTCTTGGGGCGCGCAGGCTTTCTCTGAGGAGCATGGAAAAAGAATCTTCCTGGTTTCAGGACACGAACCTGCGGCGGCAGAACTCACGGTGAATGAGTGGTTTCATGAATGTTACCAGGATGTGGCGTTGTTGCTTTGTTAAGAAAAGCTGGCGGCATATTGTACTAAAGGCTATTAATTAGTTGAAGATAGAAATGAAAAGCTCATTTCAGGAACCTTGCTGGTCAGGACACAAGAAATCTTTTGCTATGAAGTTCGAAATGGAACCAGAATAATTATTGCGGATATTCTCTATTATATTTCGCCCTTGTCCGGTGTGTCATGGCTCCAGAAACAGTGGTGGATCGTCGTCATTCCTCACCTGTCTCCCATGCGCTAAGCGTGCGTACGTGACGGTGCGTAATTCGTGGACAATTATTTCACTTTATCGTTAAGCCGAAACTTTTAAATGGCTCGTCGCTCGCCATATTGAACAAAACATGGCAGGCCAATCAATTGGCACGACAAGGGACGCGACCTTTGTCACTAATGATGGCACAAGGTGATGTCATAAGATGTCAAAGATCAGCAAAATTTTTACTTCATCAAACGGCATCTCTGGAGCAGTGTTATAGGATTGGCAATCTCGCCGAATAAATCAGAATATTTATGGTGACGCTTGCTTATTTATGATAACTAGCCTAGTTATCGATCCTCTTAGACTCTTGCTTTGTAAACTCCAACCGGCGTTCTAGGGGCGAAGCACCTGAGGGCCGAGGCTTGTCCGTCAGCTGTCCGTCACGGTACGGTACAGCACTGTGTAAAAGATGAACAAAAGGTTAACAAGAACAAAATAAAAGGCTATTAACCAAAACGACATAAAAGGCCACGAAAGCTAAAAAACCACATCATTTGAGCACCCATAAATCAAAGCATATGAAAGAAGAAAAGGTTAACAAAAAGAAAATAAAAGCCTGTGAAAGAGAACAAAAAAGAAAGGCCGCAACATCAGAAAAGCAACGACATTTAAGCAACCATCATTCATAGCTTATGTCGAAAAAATTGAAAGACACTTTGTACATTCAAAAGTGTGTTCGGCGAAAGCGTGTGGCCATTCTACTGATTATGCCATGTCTTTTTTTCTTTTACACTCTCAGTGGGATAAGACACACATAAGGTTTTTAGATGCGAAGCATCTTATGCTCGGGGCTATGTCCGTCCCTCCCGCGTCCGGCCTCCCGCGTCCGGCCACTTTCATGAAGTAAGGAAGCACCCATTATGCCGACGAGAACACTGTAGTAATATGAAGGCCCTCAACCACTACCACAGACATCAGAGTATTTGCCAAGAGCACAAAGAGGCTGCTTAGCAATGGCTAGGCAGGTGGTGCCTGTCACCCAGGTTGACCCCATTCGTTGATCTTGCTTGCATGTGTTTAGAGGGGGGCTTTGTCCGTCCCTCCTTCCCGCGTCCAACACCACCACAGCGCATGCACGTCCTCTCTCTCTCCTCTAGGAATCCTCTACTCTACGTAGCTGCCATTTATGAATAAATAAAATTTCTTGTATATATACACACAGTGTTTGTCACGTCTTTGATGATGTATGGACGAAAATTCACGGTTTACCGATGAATCTCCAGAGCTTCGCCCACTCATTGTCATTCACTCCGTGGATATGCTGTGATTTTTAGATGCGAAGCATCTTATGCTCGGGGCTCTGTCCGTCCCTCCCGCGTCCCCCCGTCCCGCGTCCCCCGTCCCCCCGTCCCGCGTCACTTCCATGAAGTAGGGAAGCACCCATTATGCGAACCAGAACACTGTAGTAATATGAAGGCCGTCAACCCTAACACGGTCATCAGAGTCGTGGCCGAGAGCACAGGGAGGCTGCTTAGCAATGGCTAGGCAGGTGGTGTCTGTCGCCCAGGTTGACCCCATTCCTTGAGTCATGGCCGAGAGTACAGAGAGGCTGCTTAGCAATGGCTAGGCAGGTCGTGTCTGTCGCCCAGGTTGCCCCCATTCCTTAATCTTGCTTGCATGTGTTTGGAGGGGGGCTTAGTCCGTCCCTCCTTCCCGCGTCCCACACCACCACAGTGCATGCGCGTCCCCTCCCCCCCTCTCTCTCCTACGCCCACCCCCTTTCTCTCCTCTAGGAATCCTCTACTCTACGGAGCGTTCCACACCCCCCACAGCGCATGCGCGTCCCCTCCCCTATGTCTCCTACGCTCACCCCCCCTTCCTCTACTCTAGGAATCATCTACTCTACGGAGCGGCTCCCACAGTGCATGCGCGTCCTCTCCCCCCTCTCTCTAAGAATCCTCTACTCTACGGAGCGGCTCCCGCGTCCCACACAAGCACGTCCCCTCTCTCTCCTCTCCTACGGTCCCCCCCCCGTCCTTTCCTCTAGGAATCCTCTACGGAGCGTCGCGCACGACAGGTGGTGTGACAGCTGCATACTCCGCTGGGGGGCGCCACGGTAGTTCTAAGGAAGGCGCGCGCCTCATTCTCTCTCCTGTGGAGCGCCGCGATGAGCGCCCGGACCACTGCCGTGAAATGAGAGCGGCGACGTTCCTCCCGCTCAAGCTAATTATCTCCCCGCTGCTTCGCATCCACACATGGTTCCCTTTAGCGGGAGATGTTTTCTTTCTTTTTCAACTTCGCGACGAATGGCCCACTGACGACGTAACAGTCAGCCCCAGAGGGCCATAGCGAGTCTTCTTGGGTTGCGGTTGGGTCGCGGCGTCGCATCACGGCTATGTCGGCTTGTTCCGCTGCTTCTACGTGGTGTCTCCTTGTCTCCCTTCCGGTCGGCAAGTTTCGTCGTGCAGGCGCCGTTTGGTTTGCGGCGTGTTCTTAAGACTTCGTTAAGACGTCGTCGTCGGCGCCGGAGGATCTTCCGCACTTTGTCGTACAGCAACCGCACCTCCATCGGTTGCTGCCCTCAGATTGTCAGGTAAACTCGGAGATCGACCCCGAGCAGGGCCGCCAAACGGCGTCTGAAGCAGTGAGATGTAGCGGCCTGGCGAAAGTGATCGGGAAGGTCGTCGGGGAGTCGACTTCGCTCCTGAGAGGTAGTCTGCAATGTCGCGTGGTCTTTGACACCGCTGTGGACGCGGCGCGTCGATGGCGAAATCATGCACCCCCCATTGGTCGGTACTGGCAGTGGCGGTAGGTGTGACCAGCTCCTCCGCAATGGTAGGAGTGTGCGCGGTTATCGGTGGCACACCAAACGTCGGTTTTCCTCGGGGTGTAGCGCTCGCCGGCACGTGGGCGGTATGGCGTCGGATGCCGTGGTGGTAGCGGTGTCTGGCGGCGGAAGTGCGGCGATGCGGCACCTTCACGGGGGGAGTGGCGGGAGCGCGTTATGACGCGCTAAAGCTGCGTAGCTCATCGCGTGGGACTCAAGCTGCGCTGGTTCAGGTGCTCCCAGAACTTTCTGGATGTCCTGGCGCACTACGTCGGCGATCGGCTCCACTTGAGAATGCGAGGATGGCAACAATTTGTGCAGCTCCTCCCGAACATTCATTCTGATGCTTGTGGTTTTGCAAGCCCAATTAGCAAGCACTTTTTTGTACGAGCATTCACGACTACGCATGCTATTTTTGAAGAAAATGTCACGAAATAATGTTATGAAAAGCAATAACCTAAAGCTACCACAAGCCTAGATATACTTACGGTTACAGGACTGAAAAGAAAAATATCTAGAATCTTGGCCGATTTCTTTTGAAAATCACGCTACATAACGCTACATGACAGCGCTTCAAGTCCGCGTTCCAAACAAGCACCACATTGCAGCGTGTGAATTTTTTCGGAACCGACAGAACATTCTGTTTCCGAAGGAACAAAGGAAGCAGCTTTACAGCAGCGTTACTTTTTTTTAAGACTGAAATGGCGCGGTCAATCAGGAATTGTACAATTATAAATCCCATAAAAGTGCAAGAAACAATTTCCTAAATATTGGTGCATACAGGGTTGGTATCGTCGTTTTCCTTCTTTCGGAGACGTAAGAACTTTTTGGAGACGCTGACATTATTTTGTCAGGGGAGCCAGAAACCATGACCATGACCGGTCCAGAGTTTGCGTTCGCACTTTTGTAATTCCAAATATAATATCTGTGGTTTTACGTCCCAAAACTACGATATGGTCATGAAAAACGGTAAAATACCGAGGATGTTTGCAACACAATTTTCGAAATGGGTCATTTCTTTTAGGCTCTTTTTCCAATATCAGATCTGGTTTCAAGCACAGGATCTTACTGATGTGATAGAACAGAACGAAAAATAACGAAAGGATGAGAGGGAGGAAACAGTCAGTAGGTGAAGTGCGAACCCGCCGAAGAACGCATTGTGTATTAGGCCTAATTGTCTACTAACGCAATTCATAAGTGTATATAATGCATAAATAAATATAGAAGTATAAGAACTGAACAGTTCTATTGGAGGGCATTGTTTCTTAAAAGCTGGAAGTTGAACAGCACGGTGGCAATTTGTTGGTGTTAATGTCTTGATTGAACGCTATGTGGTGCCGCAGCGTCATGAGATATTGTGATATTGAAAGTAATGAACACAGGCGGTATGCAGCTTTTGAGGGTTGTATACTGAGTAAATTCCGTTTGCAAAAAGCGGAAGGAATGAGTACCAAAGCCAACGTGAGATTTCCAAAGAGCTGAGACAGGGATGTTATTTTTCCCCGCTGATATTCATGCTGTACATGCTGAGGATAGAAATAGCGCTGGAATGTAGCAAGATGGGTTTTAATCTGTCACACAAACAGGGCGGCGTGACGATTGAGCAGAAGCTTCCAGGTTTATTTTATGCTGACACTATTGTCTTACTTGCGGACAGCCGAGATGATATACAGTGGCTGGCGGTTGTATGCGGAATGAAAGGTGAAGGTATATGACTAGAATTTAGTGTGACAAAATATGAATTGATGTTTTTCAGTGATTCCAATGATGAGGCGGTGTCTATACAAGGTCAAGAAATACCGAGGGCGAGCGAATGCAAGTACCTTGGAGTATTGTTAAATGAGGCTGATAGGTACATGGAAGTACAGGAAAAAAAACCTCCGCAGCAAAGGAAAAGAGTAATGCTTCGATAATGCAGTACAGAGCCTTATGAGGATACAATAAGTACGAGGTGCTTCGAGGTACGTGGAAAGGTGTTATCGTCCCGGGGATTACATTTGGGAACTCAGTGGCTTGCATGAGGTGAGAGGTGCAATCAAGAATGGATTTGAATCAAAGGATTGCAGGACGCTTCGCGTTGGGCGCTCACGGGAAGACGACAAATGCGGCTGTAAAGGCCGATATGGGCTCGACAACTTTTGAGGCGAGAGAAGCTCAAGGTAAATAATGTTCGAAGAGAGGCTAAGGAATATGGAAGAGAGTGGATGGGCAGAGAAGATATTACGTTATTTGTATAGGAAGACCGTTGACACAGAGTAAAAAAAAAAATTCAAGGACACTACGTACATTCCGAAGTGTGTTCGGCGAAAGCGTGTGGCCATTCCACTGATTATGCCATGTCTTTTTTTCTTTTACACTCTCAGTGGGATAAGACACAAACCGAATGGGTGCGGACGGACGGACGGACACCGGATGGACACCGGACGGACGTGAGCATGAGACATTAAAGGTTTTCGCCTTAAAGATTACACCATCTCCCGCTAAAGGGAACCATGTGTAGATTCCAAGCAGCGGGCGCTAACGCTTACACTGGCGGCGGCGTTGACGCTGGCGCTCATCGCAGCGTTGCACAGGAGAGAAACCTGGGGGGCGCAAATCACGCAGTGATGGACCGGTGTTTCCTACTGGAACATCCCAATCGCTGCTAATGGGCAATGAGAGACAGAAGACTCGGACTGGACACAGAGACCCGCAGTCCGCTTTTAGGTAACGCGCACGCTGCGAATTTTTATTGTTCAACAACGCACAGGAGAAATCTCCCACCGGCACCACATTGGAGGTCAAGATCCATTGCCATATATACGGGGTGGCCAGTGAACGGTTGTGCAGCGCGAGCAGTCGGATTTTTCAACCAAGAAACTCGCTCAGACGCTGCCTGCGTCGGCGTCGCGAGGGCGAGAGAGGGGGAGCGTAGGAGAGTGGAAGACGCGCATGAGCAGTGTGGGTGTGGACGCCGCGGGCAGGGATGCCTAGAGGAGGGGGGAGCGTAGGAGGAGAGAGAGGGAGGAGACGCGCATGCGCAGTGAGGTTGTGGCCTCCGCGGGGAGGGAGGCCTAGAGGAAAGAGAGAGGTGGAGAGGAGGGTTTTAATTTTATTTTTTTAATGGGTTGGCGCATGCGCAGTGGGGGGTGTGGACGGACGGACGCCGGACGGACACCGGACGGACGTGAGCATGAGACATTAAAGACTTTCGCCTTAAAAGAACTAGGGGGCTCGCTAGTAAATATATGCTGTAGGCGATATAGCCAGAAAAAGTCGTAATAGAAAAATCAGAGAGGCGCGGAGGATTTACTGGTTCGCAGATATGAAAACTCCCCATCTTCCGCTAAAGGGAACCATGTGTGGATGCGAAGCAGCGGGGAGATGGTTAGCTTGAGCGGGACAAACGTCGCTGCTCTCGTTTCGCGGCAGCGGCCCGGGCGCTCATCGCGGCGCTGCACAGGAGAGAGAATGAGGCGCGTGCGCGCTCCGTCATTTTCATACCACGGAACTACCGCGGCGGCCCCAGCGCAGTATGCAGCTGTCACACCACCTGTCGTGCGCGCCGATCCGTAGAGGATTCCTAGAGGAGAGACAGGGGGTGAGCGTAGGCGAGGAGAGAGAGGGGGAGGGGACGCGCATGCGCTGTAGGGGGGTTTCGGATGCGGGGACCGCTCCGTAGAGTACAAGATTCCTTGAGGAGAGAAAGGGGGGTGAGCGTAGGAGAGGAGAGAGAGAGGGGAGGGGACGCGCATGCTCTGTGGGGGGTGTAGGACGCGGGCGCCGCTCCGTAGAGTAGAGGATTCCTAGAGTAGAGAAAGGGGGTGAGCATCAGTGTTCCGGAGTTGCCACTCCGGAATTGGAATGACTCCGGATTCACTCCACATTTTTGCGGCCCCGGAATGGAATGGGAATGGAATGGGGACAACGCTTGGAGGAATGGAATTGGAATGGAATTAAGCGCTTTTTGCACGGAATGGAATGGGAATGGAATTACGTCTTTTTGCGAAAATAGAGCACCTTTTCATCTACGCGCTGTTTTTCAAACTTCAAACATTATAAAGGCAAGGCCTCGAATTTAACAATGAAGCTGTAATTTTACAGGGGCTTGGCTGATTATAAGCCCGGTGCATTTATAAGCAACACGCCTACTGCAATTCTGTCCTTAATACACTGTGTTCCCCGATGTTTTGCTCTATTCTTCGCGTAACCGCTGCGCTATGCCGTTGGTGTCCGTCATGCGGAACTACGGCGGTGGCATACACCCCCCTTACGCCTTGCGATTTCTTTTTTCCTTCGGCTGCGCTCCAGCCGCCTGCTGTCTCGCCACCCTTCACTTTTTTGTTTTTCCTTCTGTCGCCGTCGGCAACTCGGACGCATATTCGAAAAAGCGCTTCTCTAAGTTGTATACCTGACATTGCATAGCTGCGCACAGGAGAACACAGAAAGTTCTCCTCATCCCACCCATGCTTGCGAGGCGCGCTTGGCAAGCGTGAGTGCTGACGAGCAGTGCGGCCCGGGGTTCCGTATTCGATGCAAAGGCACAAGGTGCCCGAGCGGTGCACTGTTTCAACTAATACCAGCAGATCTTGAGGGTTTTGTTCCCCTTTAACCAAATCTTTGTTTTCTCCATATTCACGATCGCTCCCGACGCGTGGCAAAACTGCTTAGTCTTCTTGAACACTACTTTTGTAAGCATAAAAATATGCTATGTCGTATTTTTAGCATTAACACATTAAGCTTAAACAATATTAAAACATCGCCATTCGTTCAAACATGCTGACCATGCAAATACAGAAGATTCTCAGTAAGCGGAAATTGGTTAAATGGAACTGCTGCTTAAATGAAACAAGTGCTACGGACAAGATCGGTTTCGTTCTTGCATTCTGCAGCCATGGTCATCTCTCAGTAAACAGAACTTCTCTTAAACGGAGAGAACTGCCCCTATGGGAATTATTAGGGTGGTTGTACTACACGAGATATATCACCAAGCTACTTACTATCCCTCGACCTTGGTAACGTGTTTTGCGTACTTTTAGATGTGAAGCATCTTATGGCGAAGCTTAATCCGGTGGTGGTGGTGGTGGTGGTGGTGGTGTGCCGCGTGCCCACCCTTACTGCGCATGCGCAAACAGTAAAAAAAATAAAAAACCTCCTCTCCCCCCTCTCTCTCCTCTAGGCATCCCTCCCCGCGGCAACCACACCCACACTGCGCATGCGCCTCCCTTCCTCTCTCCTCTCTTACACTCCCCCCTCTCTCCATCCCTGCCCGCGGCGTCTAACTCCCCCCTGCGCATGCGCGTCCCCCCCCTCTCTCTCCTCTCCTACGCTCCCCCCTCTCTCCTCTACGCATCCCTGCCCACGGCGTTCACACTCCCCACTGCGCATGCGTGTCACCCCCCTCTCTCTCCTCTCCTACGCTCCTCCCTCTCTCGCCTCGCGACGCCGACGCAGGCAGCGTCTGCTAGCGAGTTTCTTGGTTGAAAAAACCGACTGCTCGCGCTGCACAACCGTTCACTGGCCATCCCGTATATATAGCAATGGATCTTGACCTCCAAGGTGGTGCCGGTGGGAGATTTCTCCTGTGCGTTGTTGAACAATAAAAATTCGCAGCGTGCGCGTTAACTAAAAGCGGAGTGCGGGTCTCTGTGTCCAGTCGGAGTCTTCTGTCTCTCATTGCCCATTAGCAGCGATTGGCATGTTCTAGTAGGAAAAACTGCTCCATCACTGCCTGCTTTGCGCCTCCCCAGTTTTCTCTCCTGCGCAACGCTGCGATGAGCGCCAGCGTCAACGCCGCCGCCAGTGTAAGCGTTAGCGCCCGCTGCTTCACATCTACACATGGTTCCCTTTAGCGGGAGATGGTGTAATTTTTCAGTTCTTTATGCATCTGATGACATCAGCTTTATGGGGCGGTCAGTCTCAACTCGATATAACTATCAAGATGGCTTTCCTACGTTGAGGAATTACAGGAATGGAATTGAACTGCGTGGCCATTCCCGGAGTGGGAATGGGCTAAGTTTTTTTCATTCTGAGGAATTGAAAGGAATAGAATTGCGTCAAGTTATAATTCCCTGGAATGGAATTGGAATGGAATGGAGGCGCCCATTCCGCAACACTGGTGAGCATAGGAAATGAGAGATAGGGGGAGGGGACGTGCATGCGCTGTGGGGGGTGCGGGACGCGGGGGCCGCTCCGTAGAGTAGAGGATTCCTAGAGGAGAGAAAGGGGGGTGAGCGTAGGAGAGCAGAGAGAGAGAGGGGGGGAGGGAACGCGCAAGCCGTGTGGTGGTGCGGGACAGGGGACGCGGGAAGGAGGGACGGACTAAGCCGCCCACAGACACATGCAAGCAAGATCAAGGAATGGAGTCAACCTGGGCGACAGACCCCACCTGCCTCACCATTGCTAAGCAGCCTCTCTGTGCTCTCGGCCATGACTGTGGTGGTGGTTGACGGCCTTATTACAGCGAAAGCTGTATATGGCTAGGAGAAACGAAAAACCGTTCGGCATCTGTGTCACGAGCTGTCTCCATTGGCTGTGCTATCAGTTACGTCGTTCTGAGCGTCGTACCCAAGCTCGCGCGCCATTGGCGCGCGAGCTTGGGATTGACGCTTGCAAGGTCAAACACTTGCAGCCACGGCGCGCCCTCTGACGCGCCGAAGAAACGGCGTTGCGTGCAGAACAGCGTCGACGTGATTCCGGGGAGCGCGTTCGCCGGAGCGAGCGCCCGCTTTGGGCGAGAGTTTCTCCAGCGGCACTTTGGCTTCGGCTGCGACGTCTGTGACCGCCTGTGGTTCGACCACAACCTGGCAACGATAATTGTGGAAGCCTTCAGTACAGCGTCGGGTTGAACCCACTGCTAAACACTGGGGCCGCACATTTCAGCTTCGCTGGTTAACCATTTGTACGGAGTGCTTGGGCGGTGATTTTGTGCTACAGTGTTCTGGTTCGCATAGTGGGTGCTTCCCTACTTCTTGAAAGTGGCCGGACGCGGGACGCCGGACGCGGGAGGGAGGGACGGACATAGCTCCGAGCATAAGATGCTTCGTATCTAAAAAACTGGCTCTGAGAAACTACCGAAATGGCAAAAGCGTAATAAGCAGGGAAACATTTTACAATAATTCAAGGGTAAGGGCTGTGCAGTTTCAAGCGAGATCGCGTTGCATTTAAACGCGTAGTTATAAAGTGAGATTCTAAAAAGAACAACAACGATGCGCAAGCTGGGAGGAAGATAAGGAAACGATGGAGCATGTTCTGATTTAATGTGCAGATATCCACTCAGGTGTACGTTGCCGCACGAGCCTAAGTGAGGAGCCTTTCGTTTTAGGGATAGAGATTGAAAGCGTAACATGCCCGCTATGGAAATAATTAGAGATGGTTAGAGTATTGGGGGGCAGAGAACCAGAGATAAATGTTAAAATAAATGCTGGGGAAAATAAGGATATTCTGCCATATGAAGCAGAGAAGTGGGTAGTGAATTCACGTTTTTTTTCTGTATTAAGATGCATTGAATCGATCTAGACAACACATTCGGCGAACTTAAAAAAAAAGGGGGGGGGAGAGAGTTTTTTTTATTATGATAATTTTTGTCGAGCCCGGTGGCACATATGTTACCGCCCAGTTCTAAAGGGGACGATCATAGCATCCATCCATCCATCCATGTTCGGCGAGAGGATTGACTGCGGTCTTCGCAAGCTATATACGATTAAAGCAAGTCAGACATAAAGCAGGATAGTTCGATTCTACGGCCCAAGCACTCAGGTTTCAATTTAATCCAAGTCGTCCGAAGGCCATTCCATATCCATTCAACCGGATGGAATGGTGTATCCATCCGTTCTGTGCGTGTACCTTGCCAAAATGATTGCCAGTTGCTATTGTCACATGTTACCGTCACGCGAGCCCCGGTCAATATCGTGAAATGCAATGTTTGATTCCTCGCGTCCTATCGTGGCGTTTTACTCCGTTCTATCACAGAATGTGAGCAAACCAGTGCCCGTCAAGACTCGCAGGTTGTACGCGTCACCTACAAGGCGGCTATTGCGATGAGAGACCCACTAGCGCTGGTGGTATCGCTTGCACACAACTTATCTCTCGGCGATTGTATGCAGGCAACAAAACACTTCACAGCTCACCGATGTTTTGGTTTCTCTCTTTCAGGCTAACAGATTACCTGAAGAAAACACGATCATGCTCGCTTACAAGATTCAATTACACTGCATTTCATTGTGCACACGCGGCAACCGAGCGACGCCATCGTTGTTTGCAGGAGCGCGAAAACCCGAAATCGACAACAACCAGAGAATAACTAGAAACACCAAGAAACTACAATCCTTCACGGGATAAGTTTTCTTACTTAGAATGTAAACAACCTTGAACGGAATACGTACTTCACTTTTTTTATATTTTCTTTTATGCAACCTACTCTGCAAAACATTGCGTTTCCTGACAACATGCAGAAGCTTTGTGAAAGTGTGCTTCGGCTCCGTAGTCTTGGCTTCACTGCCGCAGAAAGCTTTTGTCATGTATAGACCTTTTCAAATTTTCACGCCAGGGAAGCGCCATATTGTAAAGCGCGCCGTCTGAAGTGCATGTTTGGCGAAATATCTATCATGGGCCTACTGGATCAGCAATGTTATCCGTCTTAAGCTTAAGTCCCGGCTGGGCCTATGTCAACCGGTTATACATTTGCATAGACTATTTTCTTTAGCATCGTCGGTCGCGCTCACGGATCCGTCACCGCCTCAACCGTTCAGCGGCGTTGATTGGAACTTTCGACGCAAAAAAAATAAAAGCACGAATCTGCGAACGGTACATCCTCCTCAGCACCAGACGCGGCGAGCGTACCAAGCTGATCACGGGTCAAGTGTTAATAACCGCTAAGTCTGGTGATGTTGCAGCTCTATTCATTATGGTAATTTTATAGTGCAAAGAAACGTTGCGAAGTAAGTAGGGGAGACAAAGAATCGCAGACTGAAACTTAGGTTTATTCGTAGTACGAATATATACGAGAAAACACACCAGAAAATGGGGCTATAACAAGAAAGGTCAACAGAAATAAAGCATCGCTCGGAAACATGATCTCACAATCTAAAATTGATATGAAGAATGAACTGCGCTTGACTGTGTTGCGCTCCTACTTTGTCTCGTTTGTTCGCACTGCCAAGTTGTCATAATGTATTTATATCAACCAGCACACCTATCAACTCTTTTGCTGCTGTCTTCCACTTTCCTTATTACAGTACTGAAAAATAAAGGCTACAGATTATCCATCAGTTTCCCACCTACACACAAACTAATTCGCAGAGCGCGCTCGAGGTCCATAAGCCAGAACACAGGGATAATCGAACAATCCCTCATCACAGATATCTTTTCGTACATTCGCACCGACGATGTCGAAGACCTGGTCGAGAACAAGTGCAAGTGGCCAGCAATATGGCAACTGAACCTTGTCTATATCTCGCTGAGGCGAATGCTTCGGGTCGTCGTCAGGTGTGGTGCTACAAGGCACTGCAGTCGCACAGCTACATCCTGTCTGGGTGAGTGCTTCCAGTTGCTGGCGCGAACAGAGAACGAAAAAGCCGGTAGATCCCACGCCCTGTGGGAATCGATGTAATGCGAAGCAGCCAGGAAGGAGCCAATCATGCTTTACATAATTTGCATGTCATGTTTTACATGTTACGACCTATCATTTGTGTTCTTCATACAGTCACGTCGCGATATACCAATTTTGGTGTATGTCAAGCTAGCGAACTGGACGCAAGCGCACCATGAGCGTGGCATGTAAATGGCATTGTAGATAACATGCATGCCAAGCTTTTCATGTTACCACCTGCCACTTATGTTCGTTATACAGTCATGTCACTCAATACCAAATTTGGTGTATATCAAGCTAACGAAACGGCCGCGAGCACGCCATGAACGTGGCATGCAAGTCATGTCGCACATGACAACTCATGATTTCCATATTACCACTTGTCATTTATGTTCGTCATACAGTCATGTCACTCAATCCCAAATTTGGTGTATATCAAGCTAACGAAACGGCCGCGAGCGCGCGATGAGTGTGGCATGTAAATCACACTTTTTATGACAAGTTGTTCATGATATTCATTATATGACCAGCCATTTATGTTTGTCATGCAGTCATGTTATGCCATATCAAATTTGGTATATTTCCCATTGGTGCTCTCCCATGTGCCATGAGAGCACAAAGTCGTACGCGGCTAGATAGATAGATAGATAGATAGATAGATAGATAGATAGATAGATAGATAGATAGATAGATAGATAGATAGATAGATACGCTCAAATTCACCGAAGTTCGCTAAGAAATGCTTCGCATTTAAAAAAATCGTGCTGGTGTTGGGGCACGTGACACCGATGCAAGCCGGGAACAGGGGGCCTCATAACGCGTCGGCTTCCGCGAGGCCTTCCGGTAAAGTAGGGCGTGCGGGCTTCAAATGCGTAGCTGGATGAGGCAGAAATTGCAGCCGTGTCGGCGCTGTGTTATGGAAGATATCAAGTGCCCATGCACAACATTCACGTGAGTTACTGTGCGAGTCATCTGCGGCTACTGTGCCTTTCTTTCGTATCCAGGATGCAGCATCAGAACGTTGTTCTCGTCGGTTTTTTTGCCACCAGCTGAACGACGGAAACAGGTGTGACGATGGCGACACATGAATGTTCTTGCTATTTACTGACTCCACCCACTGCTACCGCGATTCTGTATGTTGTGCTGCGGTCATACAATTGTACCTAAAATATTTATCTTCCGCACTCTTTTCGGTAGCCCGTACGCAACATTCTTGCCAGATTTGTTATGAGAGTGCCGAAAGTTTTCTGCCATGAGAGTCAGTTCGTATCAATTCACATATAACGCTCACACAAAGGCGTACCGTCACTTCTCGTATCACACTCACACCTCGCAGATAGTCACACTTCGCATATCACACTCACGCGAAAGTGTACCGAAAAAAAATGCCCCCCACCTCCCCGAAGGGGATCGTGAGGAAATGCAAATCCATTTCTTGCGCCGAGAGTACACGGCGTAGTAATTTTAATGGCGTAAATTACACTTCTTCCTAGGGGCACCGTTGCCGTCAGACATTCGCCTTCACCGACTTCTGCCATCGCCTTGAGAGGCGCCCAGCCAGCGAACGGTCGAGAGTCAGGCGCGAGCGGACGGGAGAGTGGGGCGCAGGGAGGAGAGAGAGCGAACGGCGAGAGAAGGAGCGGCGAAGCACTGCACCTACCATCTCCTACACTCTCTCGCACCACATGCTCCGGTTGCTAGGGGCGAAGATAAGCGCGCGCGCCCGCAGCTGTTGCTATGGGAGAGGGAGTGAGAGAGGAGAGATAACACCTGCCGGCGCGCGGACACTCTCGCCGCGGACAACGCCGGATGCCGACTAAGAAATGCATTCGCATTTAAAACGATGTCAACACTGAGAGCGTGTGCTCAACCCCTGCAGCTCACTGGAGGTGCACGAGGGTGCTGCTGTGAGGATCCATAATAGAAATCTTTGTTGGTGTAGTGTGCTAAACCAGCACTTGATCAGTTTTTTTTCTATGCCAGTAAGGTGCGCCCGATCCAGCCGTTCGCCATACTCCTCTCGCTCTTTCACTTTCCCCAGTCGGCCATCCTTCGAGCCTGATTTGTGTTCATAGAGGAGAGCACTTTTGAGATGGTGCCGCACGACGCATCTCAGTGGAGACATTATTTTTTCAGATGTGTTCATATCCATAGGGCGGGGTTTTTAATCCTTCATGACCGCCATGCTTGACTTTCACGCTGGCTCTCTAAGAAGCGGGGTGTTTTCAGTTGGCGCGCCTCCGTTCATGGCACTACGCGCGCTCCCTACGTATACCAACGAGGACGCGTCACTACGAAGCTACTGCATGAACTGCGTCTGAGATGTGCCCCGCGAGCACTGGGAAGCAGCGGCCGCTATAGTGGCTTGAAGCGCTCTTTACTCACACGTCAAATCACACTAGCTTTTACGTTGGCCATCACTATTCCTAGGTTGTTCGCAATGGAAACAAATAAAGACAAGAACGGAAAGAAATAGCGAGTGTACACTTACCGATGACCGATGCAATCTATTAGTTCGATAAAGTAATAAGGACTAGAAGAAGAAGAAGAAGAAGAAGAAGAAGAAGAACTTTATTAAGGGTTTGGGACAAGGGGTCATGAGCTCGATGGGTGGGGCCCCAAGTCCCGTGCTCCACTGGCTACTGCCGCCTGCCTGACGTGACCCAGGAGCGCAAGTTGTACCTCTGGGTCAGAGCTGGTGAGCTGTGCCTCCCATTTCTCGGATATCAGTTTAACACTGACGCTGTTCGCCAACAATCCCTTCTCCACCTAATTCCTAACTGCGGCCGAGAGCTGCCACCTACCATGACAAAAATGCTTAATTTATTCATTTTGTACGTTTCATGATTTCTTTACAGCTGTATGAGGCCAGAAAGGCCAAATCATAGTTTAGGCATATATTTAGTTGCTTTTGAAGACCTTAGATAAAAAGGTATGAAGAAATTGTGCAGAAATTCGTCGCGAGATGCGTATGATTTTATCACCCACATAGTTGATTAGACATCCGCACATAATTCTGCCAGCGACCCAGAGAACGTATGGGGGCTTCAACGCATGGCGTACGTTTGGAGTGCCCTTTGAAATTTGGCTACCTGGACAGTTCCCCGGCGTCGTCATGTCGGTCGGCTGCGCTCTTCCACCGAAGAGTACGTACTACTCTAAATTGTAACCACTTGTTTTATACCTCGCGACAACTTGCTATGGCAGCACAGCCAAAGCTACGAAGCCGAATCACACACGTTTTGCTATGCTTTTGCATGAAGTCCGCGAAATATAACTTTTTATATACTACATAGCATAAAAGAAAACATAAAAACAAAAGATGTAGTTATTATGTTCAAGATCGTTCGCACTGTAATCAAGAAAGCTTATACCGTGAGGGGAGTTTCGTTTTTTGCTGTTTCTAGCTTTCTGGTTTTCTGGTGTCATTTCACCGTTTTCCTGTCCCGGTAAAGAACGATGACGTCGTTCGGTTGCAGCAAGTTCATATTGTGGCTTGGGAGCGCGGATGAGTGCGTGTTCGTTAGACGATCTGTATTCATCAAGCAGAAAGAAAAAAGTCAGTTTCACAGCAAGGGTGACGCAATGAATGCAATAGCAACAAATTTTAATGTTATACGAAGTGAGGCTGGCAGCTAACTCTCTTGGATCCGATCTCACGCAACTCTAGAAAACGTTTGCTGCTCCAGGGACACTGCACACCACATTCTCTCCGCGTTGAGAGCGCAGCACGTAGAAGGGTACACCGGCCACCCGCTGTCGGCTGCCCAGATGGGGAGATAACGTTCGCGCCCGCGACGACCGCGGTCGTAAAATTGAAGGTCGCTCGAGGGGACCCCCCCCCCCCTCTTTGCCTCTTTTCACGCTAGCGAACGACGGGCGGGGCCGGTTGAACAGTTGGGGGGATCTTTATCGCATGCGCCTCGGAGCGACGGAGATGCCGGCTCGTTTGATCGCCGCTTCAGCCGCGTTCACCGCTCCCGCTCGCCCCCTATTACCCGCTGGTAGAACGTACGATGCGCAGGGGGTTCTTATCAATTTGGACGTCATACGCGACATGACGGCGACGGCAAAAACCCGTCGAGACTGTCCATATAATTGCTATCGCAATAAAAGAAGAGAGCTGTTCGTCATCAAATATATGAATGAATGAAGTCTTTATTTCAGTTTGTACACGCAAACTGGGGATGGCGAGAAAAAAAGCAGCGAAATTAACGCCGCTTGACGGGCCTCGCCATCCTTACATGTCAGCAGTAGGCACAAAGAAAACAATCACTGCCTAAGAAAGCTCGAACAGGTCGCTATGCATTTGCAAAAAAGATAAAACTAGTACGACATACATGTGTATCACAGTTCGCAAACAGTACTGCGAGTGCAAAACAAGAACACAGATTGATACAATGCATGGAAACATGAAAACACATGTTATTATGGTAACACAGATTGGTGAATAATGCTTTTGAGGATGGCAGAAAGAGACATAGTATTTAGGCGGTCATAAAATGAGGTATTCAGGAACTTTCGCACCATATAACTTAACATGGAAAAACCATAGTTAGTTCTACACTTTGGTAATACGAAACTACTTTGTACTCTGGTATGATATGATGAATGGCGAAATGTAAGTGGAACAATTTTAGAAAGAAATGAATCATTTTGTCTCGTTATTGTTTTATAAAAGCATGCAAATCTGTTGTCAAATAATTTGTTTACAGGTACAATATTGTGTTGTAAGAAAACATGGTCAGTGGGCGAATCATAGGACCCATTAACAATTGCGCGGAGCATTTTCTTTTGCAGAGTTTGTAGTTTTAGTATGTTTGAAAATGTTGTGTTGCCCCAGACGAGCAGACAATAGCTAATGTGGGAATAGAAAAACGCATAATACAAAGTAAGCTTAGTTTTGGTGGGAAAAATTTATCTGTTACGCGAAGTGATTCCTATGATTCTAGAAAGTGTTGAAGAAAGGTTATTAACATGTGCTTCCCATGACATTGTACTGCTGAACGTTATTCCTAATAATTTAAACGTGTCCACGTACTCAATCGCAGTGTCGCCTAGGTATAGGCAGGGCCGTAGAGATACTTGTTTTCTTTTAGGAAGAAACAGTACTGCTTTTGTTTTCTGTTTGTTTATTTTTAGTGAGTTAACTGATGACCATGCGGAAAATGATGAGAGCGCGTCGTTCGCGATATCTGCTAAGTGTTGTATATCATTAGAAGAAAAGAAGAGGGTGGTGTCGTCCGCATATATAATGTATTTTGCATGAGTGTTGATGTTAAAAATATCATTTATATACGTATTAAACAGCAGTGGCCCCAAAATGGTACCCTGAGGGACGCCATTTAAAATACTTAAAATCTGTGAGGCGTAATTGTTAATGACTACGTATTGAGACCGTGAACCCAGGTATAACTTTATTAGGTTAAGGGCGTGGCCACGTACGCCATAGTGCTCTAATTTCGCAAAAAGAATGTTGTGATTCAAACAGTCAAAGGCTTTGCTGAAATCAATAAAAATACCAAGAGTTAAAAGCTGTGCCTCAAAATTCTTTAAGGGGAGCAGCGATTCGGAAAAAAAAGTTGCGTTAATCTGTAGCCTAAGGCAGTGAAATTTTTGCTGTATATAGAGAATTTTATGCTGATTTCAAATATGTAATTAGTTTTATAGTGGGTTGCACAGTTTTCGTATTGTGCCACAACAATGTGTAAAATATAGTTCTTTTTGTAGACTCTCCTTTTGCCGGTAAATTTTTATCGTTCTGAGCCATTATTGGCTCATATTGCTCCACATTATCTTTAGAATGCAAATAACTACCAAGAAAGCGCGTATAATACATTTTAATGGATATCAAAAAATTTAGTGTGAGAAGCCTTGGACTGCTCAGACCATACTAATTGTTATTTTAGGTCTGTAATAATTATATTAGGTGATATCAAGTTTTAAAGTAGATACTTGCACTCTGCACATGTTAAAAAATATGTGGGCAAAATTTCATCCCGATCTGGCTATCAGAAGTACCAAAAACATGATGTAAAAACCCATGAAGTTGCCCGGAATTGTGTCTCGAGAAAAACGCATTTTAAAGGTATACGTGAAAGCTCATCTATGCGGAAAAGATTTGTAATTTAAGATGATTTATTCCATCATGAGAGCTTGACAATCATGGTTATTTTGAGCATGAGACTTTAGTAAACCCCTCATGCGAAATGCAATGGCAAGCAGCCAGGTGACAATTTCCAGGGGACTCTAGACAATCAGGACTTCTTAGATTTTTTAGTAGCCACCTTGTGCTCTTTAAAAGCGATTTTGACCTACTTCGAGTTTAATTACAATCTTCAGTTTTTTTTGTCGTGATAGTAGAGAAACTAATCTTGTGAAAGCAATTAAAAACGAAAATATGTAATTTTTGAAAAAAAAATGCGTTTTTCGACTCGCATCTCCCCTTAATATATATTCTTTTTGAACAAGTAGCGCATGCTCCGTAGACCTGTTTTTTGTAAAGCCGTATTGACAGTCAGTTATTATGGAATGTTTAAAAAAAAGCCGTTGAGACGAACGTGGATTAGTTGCTTAAAACCTTAGAAAAATACGGAAGTATAGATACTGGCCTATAGTTTCCCAAAATGTTTGTATCTCCCTTTTTATAAATCACGGCCTCCCTCGCTAGTTGCATATCAGCAGGAAATTGAGCTGTGGTAAGTGCGGTGTTGTATATATACGTTAAACATGGCGTAATTATGTCGAGAACATATTTCACTGGCCGACTTTGAATATTGTGCGCATCAAGACTACAGGTGTCTTTTACCTTTCTACATATTGAAAAAACTTCCGTTTCATCTGTTGGTGCAAAAAATAGGGATGGTATTAGTTTGTCACCTAGAAAATTAAAGATGCCAGAACTGAACTCGCTGTGTCCTACCTCAGAGAAAAAATTTATTAAATGAGTTAGCGAGATGCGAGCCGGATGTTTCGTTGCCATCAATTACTAAACTGGTTATATTCCTGTCATGCGTGTTTCTATTGTCACGTGGTCGTGACGTTGACGAAGGCAGTAGGCAGTAGTCCAAGATGAAACACTTTATTTGGGCCGAACTTGTGGCCGGTAAACTGAAGGTGAGATTACAGCAATAAACGCTGGTACTGATAGCGGCGAACAGAGCGTCGGCCGTCGATGAACTCAACATCGTTGGAGCGCGCCGGCTTTTATGCATCACGCGTTGAACATTCTAGCCTTATCACTGGTCATCGCGCGAGCTCAGGAATAATCTCGAGTGGTCGCGTCTTGCGCGCAATCTTAACAAAACGATCTACAATAATCGCGAAGGTTCTAGAACAATAAGGCGCGGTTTGAGCTGAGCTTTGCTGACGGTCTTTGTGGGCGAAAACCGAATACAACAAAAGTGAAAATAAGAATAGCGCGTGGCAATGCCCCCCTCTGAAAAGGCATCGTCCCGATGCTTAAAACAGAACACGGGGGAAAATGCATGCAACAATAAAGAAAGAAAGTTCAATAATTAAGCAATAAGTGCAGTCCGCTGGTTTGCTAACGCGCGTAATACGGCTTGAGGCGCACGACATGGACGACTTCAGGTCGCGCACGGCGCCGTTGAGAGTTCGTTATGCCGTCCGGGACGACCTCGTAGTCCAGAGCACCGAGACGTCGAAGCACCTTGTACGGCCCGAAGTATCGCCGAAGGAGTTTTTCACTAAGTCCACGTCGGCGTATCGGTGTCCACACCTAAACGCGGTCTCCGGGCTGGTATTCCACGAAGCGTCGTCGAAGATTGTAACGGCGGCTGTCGGTCGTCTGCTGATTCTTGATCCGCAGGCGGGCGAGCTGTCGTGCTTCTTCGGCGCGCTGTAGGTAGGCGGTCACGTCGATGTTTTCCTCATCGGTGACGTTCGGTAACATGGCGTCGAGCGTCGTTGCCGGGCTCCGTCGGTAGACCAACTTGTATGGCGTCATCTGCGTCGTTTCTTGCACGGCCGTGTTGTATGCGAAGGTCACGTACGGAAGGATGGCGTCCCACGTCTTGCGTTCGACGTCGACGTACATGGCCAGCATGTCGGCGATGGTCTTATTTAGACGCTCGGTCAGGCCGTTGGTCTGTGGGTGGTAGGCGGTGGTCCGGCGGTGACTTGTTTGGCTGTACCTTAGGGATCGCCTGAGTTAGGTCCGCGGTAAAGGCCGTACCTCTGTCGGTAATGAAGACATCTGTCTTGGACTACTGCCTACCCCGCACCTCCACCAGATGTCACGTGGTCGTGACGTTGACGAAGGCAGTAGGCAGTAGTCCAAGATGAACCACTTTATTTGGGCCGAACTTGTGGCCGGTAAACTGAAGGTGAGATTACAGCAATAAACGCTGGTACTGATAGCGGCGAACAGAGCGTCGGCCGTCGATGAACTCAACATCGTTGGAGCGCGCCGGCTTTTATGCATCACGCGTCGAACATTCTAGCCTTATCACTGGTCATCGCGCAAGCTCAGGAATAATCTCGAGTGGTCGTGTCTTGCGCGCAATCTTAACAAAACGATCTACAATAATCGCGAAGGTTCTAGAACAATAAGGCGCGGTTTGAGCTGAGCTTTGCTGACGGTCTTTGTGGGCGAAAACCGAATACAACAAAAGTGAAAATAAGAATAGCGCGTGGCACT
>JALIZH010026641.1:0-32340 GCA_030522465.1 Rhipicephalus appendiculatus
CTACTACCAGTGTTTTATACGTTCATGTTGCCAGTATTGGGAAAAAAAGGAAGGGAGCGATTGAGAGCACCTTTGTAGATACAGGCATAGCTTGATAGCAGTACATCTCGACAAAAAAAGGCTCTCACTACAAAAAACCTGAATTAAAGATTGAACGTTGGAATGCAATAAATAAAACAGCAGCCGATTGTAAAAGAAACAATACATGCCTGTGGCTGCTGGCCGTCACAGTCTATTAATAGGAACGCCAATAAAGGTAATTATCATTGCCATGCGATGGATAAGTTATCGGATATGCAACGTACGTTTACGCTGTAGCACTAGCACGGTGGAACATATTCTGACTCCGATTTCTAATTAAACACAAACCAAGGAGAAAATGGGACGCCGATGTTTCGTGGAATAGCTTGCAAATCCTAGCAGCACGGCCAAGCCTTGATTTTCCATGTTTCAATGCGATAACACCATCGGAGTCATAGCTCTACACCTCTAGATCAACTCGGAAAGCGCGTCGTTCTGCGAATCTGACTTTCAAGCTAAGCCAAGGTCATGCCAGCGCCTCGGCGCTTTTATTACGTTCCCCATGCCACGCGCCTGGCATGTCTTCGAGACAGCGGCCAAAGAGCTTCAGGGAAATGCTAGCGCGGCGCGTTCGCGAATACGAAAAACGGCTCAAGGTCAGTCTTGTGCCACAACCTCCAGGGTTGCTGGGTGGATCCAAGTTCACCGCAAATTGGCGCCGAAGGCTCCGAGTAGCGTGTCTGTTGTCTGCTGCTGCAATTATGGACAGGTAGCTGCTCCTACAAAAGAGGCTGTCTGCAGCCAGAGCAAGCAAAACCGAGCTACCTCTTGACAAACGTGGTTTAACGGCGTTAAACCACAGCGAGTTTTTACAGCCCAGCTGTAAATGACACGCCTGCTTGATTTTCAGCGTCCGTCCACGAACAGGTAACCAACACAGGACATCCTCCGAGGGAGCGATGACGTCACAGAATGTCGTCATCGATTAACATCATAAATCGGTGAAATGTGGACCAATCCCACTGACAATGCAACATCAAGGCAGCTGATCTCGAAAGCTTCATTGGAGCGGTACGCCTTTTGAAAGTGCTTCGCGGTGTCATTTCAGCGTCAGCGCTGCGCTGGCGCTTTCGTATGGTTCGAACGCACATTCTTGTGACGCCGGAGGAGCGGGGCACCTAAGAAGAACGCCGACGAGGGCAGAGGCTGGAGTGTTCCCTTTTGACTCCTTTGGTCACATGAATATTAATAATTGTGGGGGTTTAACGTCTCAAAACCACCATATGATTATGAAAGACGCCACAGTGGAGGACTCCGGAAATATCGACCACCAGGGGGGTTCTTTAACGTGCACGTAATACTAAGTACACGGGCCTCGAG
This sequence comes from Rhipicephalus appendiculatus, assembly GCA_030522465.1. Classification (NCBI taxonomy): domain Eukaryota; kingdom Metazoa; phylum Arthropoda; class Arachnida; order Ixodida; family Ixodidae; genus Rhipicephalus; species Rhipicephalus appendiculatus. The sequence goes on from JALIZH010026641.1 coordinate 1,402, forward strand.
CATTCTCGCCTCGATAGAAAATACGGCAGCCGCAGCCGGAATTCGATCCCGCGACCTGCGGGTCAGCAGTCGAGCACCATAACCACTAGATCACTGTGGTGGATTATCATAGGCGTGCGCAGGGCTCCCCTTCAGGAGGGGCCGAAGGTTCGTCGCAGCGCCCCCCCCTCCCTATTAGGTCAATGTATGGGGCAGACTTCGCGCTCCCCCCCCCCTACTTTGGTGACTAGGAGGGGGGGGGGGGAGCTGCCCCCCTCGTGCGCACGCCTATGCGGATCATTCACAGAGCAGAATGGCTTCAATGTTTTACTCATGGTCATAACGAAGGGGATCCTTACCAGATTTGCCGCCGCGTTTCTTGGAAGCTCCGGAGGAAGTCGCCAACGACGTCGATGGCTTGGAGGAAGACTTGGGCTTTCTGGCATCCAACGAACGGCGGAATTCTCTGAAGATGGCGGTGACATCGTCAACGCTTGGCGCGCTGATTGCACACAGGCTCTGTAACAGGGCTGCGTAGTCCGGTGTTAAAATGCTGATGTCTCCGCACTGCTTTGATGCCGACGTCATGCCTCTGAAAGGAAAGGAAGGAACACATACGACCCTACGACATAGATCAGTAGGCGGCAAACACAATTCAGGGCAGCTGATTTTATCGCCGCTAAGTGATGCAAGCTTTCGCTCCTATCAAGTCACGACCGTGTAGTATTTCTTAGTCTGCTAGTCCTATTCAAGGCGGATGTATAAATACGTCAAATACGGCAGTATGTACCACGGTATAAGAATAAGTTACGTGCTGACACTCGCCGCTCCGCTCGAGGAGAGCGCGCGGGCAGATTGTGATCTCCGATGACCTTAAGCCACGAGTAGTTTTCGCCGCACGAGTAGAAATGGCGCTGCAGTATGGGGTGTCAGGGGCTCGCGCGCGGCCCATTCTGAAATTCACGCGCAATGGAAGATCTTTCTGAAAGCTTTGTGTGCGTGCTGTTCTATGATATAGAAACGCGTTGCCCTGTGCCTGTGGGCCCTGTGAGGGCACTCGTTTTGCTGATCCGTGTTTTGTGATTCACCGAACGTATACCTCGACGCTGCATATGACGCCGAGTACCCGTTAGCGGCCTTGTCGCTGGCTGCGCCTCGAAATGGGCAAAATGTGTTTTGTCCCGAATGGCAAGTCGGAGTATAGGACTTGTACGGAGCGTGTGTCGCCTTTCAAGGCTCCGCGTTAACCAGAGCGCTTCGATAAATGGCGATGGGCGATTCCGAGAGCAGAAAAAGTCTTGGAGCCTACTGACCATATGTGCGCGAAGTATTTCTGAGAAGAAGGGACCTCTTCAATATATCATGCAGAATACAAGGGAAACGTCTTGTTGTTGCACACCCAAAAGAAACCTGTGCTCTCTTCGGATGTTGTGCCTAGCATTTTCCCGGGCTGTCCAAAATACTTGACCGCGCAGCTAAAAACCAGAAAACCTCCGCGAAAACGGCAGGCTCTACCGACGACTTCACGGAAGCGAGGGGGGGCCAAAAGGTTCAACTGCTTCGGAAGTGCCTAACCCGACCGCTGAAAGTAAGCCAAATTTATTGCGCGTACACTCTAAAACCTTTCACGCGTAGTAAGCGTGAAGCGCGCTCCTCGGCGTCGTAAAATACGTTTTGAGCACCATTTGCTTAAAATATGCGTGGTTTTCCTCCGCCCAAGCGTGACGCCGGTCGAGGAAACGTGCATTGGCTTTATTTTACGCGCGATGGGGGATTCTATGCGTGAGAACCGGAAAACTCACGCTGAGAAAAAGTCCGCGCCGCCGATCGCACTTCTCCTCGTCACGCGTATATATATCCTGATACAATCGCCAAGGCAGCCGTGCGACGTCGCCGTTACGCGCTTCTGATTGGCTGCTGTGACTTGTGCCTCCTTTCATTTATTTTCGTTTTCAACGCGAGCGCTTTGAAAGGTGGCGCTCACTTCAGTATAGTATACTTTTGGCGGGAAACGGGGTTAGAGCCGTTGGAGCCATTGACTCAGCAGGTACATTGTGCGTCGTCTCTGCCAGGTGTATGCTTGGCCTTCGAGTGCACTGTGCGGTGGGCTCGCTTTGTGTGGTTGAGAAAAGTGGTGAAGAAGGAACAGTCTCATGAATAACTTGACATTGATTGACCTACGTGGTGTGCAGTGCGGTAGATGCAAGAACACCGAATGCGACTGCCCGGAATCCTCGCGCGACACGGCGCCACTCTCTGCCAACTGCGTACTATGGGCACTGGCCTGCCATTCACGGCCGCTTGGAATACCTGGGTAAGCAAATTAATTTGAAATGTCTTGGCTCATTATATATTTTGCATCTATTTTCCGAACAGTGACGTTCTTGGCGTATTCTGTAGACCTTCCTATTGATCTCCGAACTTCATATTAATGTCAAGCCAAGTTCTCTGCGTACAATACTCACGGATTGAAACGCGACAACTTAGGGCTAAGTAATTCCCGTACTTCCGTTTCTAACATCTCGATTTCCTTTCATAGCGGCGTATTTTGACTCGAATGCTTACATCAGATCCAGCATTATCTTTAGATGCCCGATTCTTAGCGACATGACATGGTTACCTTGAGTAATTGCTCATGGAAGTCGTTGTAGCAAGGAAAGTGATGTCGCTTTTCAGTCCGAGATTACTGTAGCTTCTGTTTCACTCGCGTCGTGTGATCGACGGGAAACGATGACAAGAAAGAAGGAAGGAGAGTTGCTCTCGTTGCCGTGGCTGTGAGCCGTTTCTCCTTCGCCGCCGGGTTTCCAACGGTCTCCGCGTCTGGCGCTCGAAAGCTTTGGCTAGTTTGGCTAGTCGGCGCCAAATCAGCCAACTTTCACGGCTGCGTTGCGGTTCGCGGCGGTCGCCGTTTTCGGGCGAGGAGGTGCAACGCCAGTAAAGGGGCCGGCTGGCGCCTCGCGCGGTGGGTGAACAGCGCCTGCTTCCTCCGTGCTCCGCAAAGCGCCTCGAAAATGGTGAAAAATATATTGTATACTGTAAATTCACACAGTCGATACGTACATTACGAAGCGTTAAAATTGTGCTACATCCTATAAAACACAACCGCGTTAAGGCCACATAAAATTGTGTGTTTGTGCTGCACATCTCGACTGAAGTCTCGACACATCTCGACTATTATATGGAAGCCGCAATTGCCAAGAGATCGTTCTGGGTACAGACGAGATATTTATGTCGCAATCTAACATTATACGGTAAGATACAATTGCGTCACCTTCAGGAACTTCAGGCTGCTGGGTGAAGTCTCAGTTGTGCGCAGTTATTAACGCGATAGCGTTAAAGAGCTCGTTTCGCAGAAATTCCGGCGTCGGCGTCGTTGGTTGTGAGCGAAAAATCGTCATCTTGTCCGTGACCCAAAAATCGAGAAAGATGCAAATAAAATAAATAATAAAAATTTTCGGGTCCGAGTGAGGATCGAACCAGGGTCGTCTGCGTGGCAAGCAGGTGTTCTACCACACAGCCATGCCTCTGCTTGGAAATACTGTGAAAATAACTTCCTCTACTTGGAAATGCAGTGAAAATAACTTCCATGCTTCGCAAACGCAAGCGTCCTATATAGGCGTCACAATATAACATGTAATATCCCAGGAATATTGCGTGGTACAAGCGTACATTGCCATCGGGCGTCAGAATATGTGACTATCATAACGATTCCATAGTTTAAAGCCAGCCACCCATTACAAATGGCACACACCTTACTGCGCGTATTCCCTTAACACCATGTAGTGGGTGCATAGCAAGTTCGAAAACATTTCCCACATTTGCCGCGCATAATTTCTCCTGGTTTAAGGCATACTACCCATTACATAGTATGCACTAAGTGATTGAAGTACGCACTAGGGACGGGATATCGCTATCGCGTTCAACTCTTAAAGGCGAAGCTTAAGGGTCCCCCCAATTTTTATTTGCTTTACCGTGAGGAAGCATCAATACTTTACCGTACGGTGCAGTACGTTGAGCCAGTGCTTCTGCGGGCGGTAATGCAGCAAGGATGGAGCTCTGTTGCGGTCATGTCGTGATCTTAGAGCAAACTTATACGGAATTACAGAAAGGCTGTTTTTTCTAAGCGGCTCAAGCACAGTAAACGTGTTAAAATAGTCAATTCGGACGTGCAACTTTCACTGTAAAAGCACAAAATTGTCGCGAATACAAAAAGGAAGTGCTTTGTATGGTAATCAGTTGTGTAGTTAATAGCTCATCTTTTGAATGCTGTTTCTGACATTAGCAGCGAATGCTTTATTGGTACAGCGAAATGCCGTCACTGTGATCCCCCCGTTTCACGGTTCTTTTTTTTTTAATTTTTACCGCGCTGAGTGCCTGTTCTGTCGATATGTGCATCCAAATACCACAAATTTTTTTTAATTGAGATTCTCTGGGCGACCGTCCTTGCGATAGGAACCACGTTTTTGTTTTTCTGGAATGTCATCAACTTTTCTTTAATACAATTTTTTTTAAAATTTATGCTGAAATAGATCGCCGGTGTACACCTTAGACTTGACTGTAAGACTTCAAAACTCGTTTCTACTGTTCTTGCTGGCCCCCAATGCCCGTATAACTAAACCAACAAAAAAGCCACGAAGTTTTGCTGATTGTGCGCTGTATTCTGTGTTCGTGAAGTTGATTGTGCGCTGTATTCTGTGTTCGTGAATTTAATTCCACGTTTTCTCTTTCAGCTTGCCTTCGAAAGTTAATATAGATTTTCAAGCACGGTCGAGGAGAATGTCAGACGCCTAAGGAAAATTCTACGTGCATTGGCAACACTGGCATCCTTAGCGGACCCATCGTACAGAGAGGTCGACGTGTACTTGCGGCCAAGGCTCGCGAAAATGGCCCTAATTTCAGAGGTGAGTGAAATATTTTGTAAGAGCCAAGTTTCAGAGACAATTTAAAACATCTTTATTCTTCTAACACTACTCAGTTTTGAGCCGGGTATGAGGAGATTTAATGCCGCAATCGCAATGTGAGCTTTGCCGACAAAATCATTTTCATGAATTTGTAGTTCTGTACGAAGTGAAATTTTACAGCCGTCCATTCCATCAGGTACCAATTTAATTTCTCTTTTTTTTATCTTTGCCAGGTTTCATCCGTAGACATTGTTGGCCGTGCATTGTGTGGGGTGACGGGAAGGAGCTGGCATGCGGCAAAGAGCCCAGCGAAATCCTGAAGCTGGAACCAGACACGTCGCTGGAAAAAAGCATTGGTGCTTTGTTTGCGTGTGTACTACGTAAAGGACCTTGCGTATCCAGCTGCTTTTAGCAGTTGATTGGCTTCGTTCAAGCAGTCGTGAACTGTGCGGTACCGAAGAAATTCCATGGGCGGAGAAAAGGGTGAAGGATTTGTTTACTAAACTACACTTCGTTTCAGTTAAGTACAGAGCACAGTTCGCGTGCCGCTCAAAGCGACATCAAAAGTTCATCTTGTGCCCATTTTATAGTTCCTATGTGTGTTATTTTCTTGGATTGCGCTTCTATAGAGAGAAGCGTTCTTGTAAGTAAGTGAAAATAAAAAGTTTCACTCAAGTTTAAGATTCTTGTAAATGTCTCGTTCTATTTAACTCTTTATCTTTGATTTAAACTCTCAAGCCTCGGAGCACTCCGCACTAAATCCCTCCCTTAATTTTCTTAATGACCGTGTATATAAAGAATCGCGCCGAAAGAATGTAGATCAGCGGCTTAATTGTAGGATTCGCCAGATGCACTTGTGCAAGATGCTTTATGAAAGTTTGTCCTGCACTGGCTTCCATGGCGTTTGGATTTGTGACTAGCGAAGTTTCAGGGACAATCCATAACGCTTTCATTCTGCCAACTCTACTCATTTTTGAACGGTCCACAACGAAGATCTGACGCCCCAATCGCAATGTAAGGCTTTTCGATCAGTGACTGGAGGCCTTCCTAATGCTTAGTTAAGGTGTAAGAGGATTTTTATTTACTTGATGCGGGATTCTCCTGCTCTATAAGATGTGTTTCTGACCTTCAGAAAGTGTTTAAAAATGAAGCTGAAAGAAGATAATCTTTGGAGTGCTTTATTTGTTATTGCTTGGCGGCGGCTTCGAGGGTAAATGTACTGGTTCCCCAGCATAAAATAGCTAATTACAAAAATCAAGTTTCAATTTTCATCCCTCACTTGTGTTGACTATAGAACATTCCACTGCGACAGCACAACATGAGCTTGCTAGCTGCACCGTAAATACAGAGCGCACTTGCCGACCTTGAGCTGTGTGCAGACACCCAACATGTGCCGACGGGTACAACATGGAAAGGGTAGCCAGTGAATTAATGAAAGATTGTCTCTTATTTCTTGCTTACTGCCTGTACTGTAAACCGTATGCCGTAATTATATTCCGTCTAGCAAGCTCATTTCAGGCTCTCGCAGTGTAGCATTCTATAGTTTGGACATGTGCAAGATGAAAGTGAGAGTTGATTTTCGCAATTAGCTAATTAATGCCAAGCATCAGTATATATACCGTTCAAGCCGGCGCCAAGCCCATACAGCACAATAAATATCTTCTTCCAGCTTTCATTTTAGATGATTTCTAACGGCGAGAAAGACATCTGAAGGAGCAGGAGAAATCCGCATTAAGTAAGTAAAACTCCTCCCTTACACCTTTTTCTAAGCGTGAGAAAGGTCGCCAGTCACGGCTAGCAAGCGTGGTTTGCTTAGCGTGAAAGTGCACCACGCTTAGAACAAGCGTGCAAAAAATCGCCTCCACTCACGATTGGCAAGCGTTATTCAACCCGCGAATCACGCTTAGGAAGCGTGATTTTTCAGCGTGACAGCACATCACGCTTAGACCAAGCGTGCAAAAAATCGCCCCCCACTCACGCTTGCTACGCGTGAAAAGTTTTAGAGTGTAGAAACAGCGAGTCCAGGGCATGGCGATGCTGAATCAACAGGCACGCTGCGCAAGAGGCCGCGCTTCCAATTCAGCACCGACAGGCCTCCTCCACGTGAAGAGGAGGATACTTCTCAACACCACACTGATAGTGTGAGCAGCCTATGCGCTGCCAATTCACTTCGTCATCATGCCGGAAAGGCAATTGCTTATTTTAAACTATGATACCACTTTTCGAGGTGCCTCATCTATGCTTATTAGGACCAAGACACATAAATGTTGTAGAATAACCAGTCAACAGGACACACACACAAACACACGCACACTCACACACACAAACACGCACGCACAAACGCGCGCACACACACACCAACACAAACACGCACGCACACACACACAAACACACGCACGCACACACACACACACACACACACAAACACCCGCACGCACGCAAACACACACTGACATTTACACGTGCGCGCGCGCGCACACACACACACACACACACACACACACACACACACACACACACACACACACACACACACTGACACGTACGCAGACACGCACGCGCACGCACGCACGCAAACACACACTTACACACACACACACGAACGCGCGCATACACACGCACGCACAATGTCGTCTTTCCAATCACTAGCGTGCCTTGGCTTTTCGGTGGAGACTGCCGCAAGGTATCAAACCGCAAACGTCCTCCACCTGCCATCGTTATTACAACTACCTCGCATTTTCGCTCACGGCCAACGTTGCTTTTTTTGCTCAGAAGAAAAGACACTGACGCCGACACCGCCAACGCCGCCGACACCGGAAATTCAGCGAAACGAGTTCGTTAACGATGTCGCGTCAAAATGCGACCGCTCTCCATACCAACGTTTGCTGCTGTCGGAGCATTTATATGACAAAAACGCGGTTGGGAAATAAGCTGCATATACGATCAGAAAATCGATTTCGTTACTGCAAGATCCCCGTGTATTAATTTATTGACTTCCATGTACATATGCATATCGAGCGCGGTAAACAAGCGAGGCTCCGCAGCAATAATCTACACATCGCAGATCGGCGCCTTTCCCCAGTGACCCCTAAAGTCCCTCTATGTTTAAAAGTAGCGAAAGGTCTTGATCCACCCGCCGCGTCCTGCGATAGGCCGGTTGGCGACACGTGACCTTTTTGCCTCCGCGCCTCGCCCAAAGGGTCCAGCGGTGGCAGCGCTGTGCCGGCGAGAGGTGCGGGTGACTGCGTTTTCGAGCGTGGAGTTGGACAATTTAACAAGTACTTCACGCGCCTCTGTCGCATTGTTGTTGCAATTTAGAAGCGCTTATTTACTTGAACTTGAGTGGACGTGGGAGTTCTGTGCTTGAATGTTTGGAACGTGACGGGCTAGTATGCCGGGTCTCAATGCCATCGGTTGTTTCACCGCGCGGAGGACAGAAAAAGTTTTTTTTTTCTGTTGCTCGCGGTGACAGAAATATATTCTGAAAGAACGTATGGCCCCACAAAATCAGTCGCAAGAAATGTTTGCACACAGAAAACACCCGGCTGTGCGAAGTAAGTGATTTTGTAATGTTTATAACTTCAAGCAGCCTTTCGCCCGTCGGCGAGCTTTTGTTCATGCATGTAGGTGAGCATTATCTCAGCGAGGCTATTATTGTTTCAGCATTTTTATAATGTAGCTTTGTACGCAGTAGACAACGCAGATTCACGCCCGTACCTCTAAACATTAAATAGCTCGGAACCCAATACACTCATGCCTTCGTTTTTCTTCTCGGGGTCGCTTCAACACTGAAAGCTCACAAGGAAAGGACAATTTGGAAATAGTTTTTGAGATGTTTTACCGCACTGCTGTGCGCGGGATCAATTAAGGCTTCTTCGTTGAAGCATTCCGCGTGATGTTTTCTCTGGGGGGCCACAATGCTTTTGGCGAGTTCGAGTAAGTTGTACTGCATGACACTGGGAGGAAAAAACTGAAACCCTATATGCCGCACCCAGAATTTCTGCTAATTTGTCAAGGCAGAAGGAACGGATGCCACCCTGCAAGCGGATGAGGGGGGATAAGTATTGACAACAAACCTTTCAAAGAAAAAACTTTGCTATGAATTCATTCAATAAAACCAAATTTTTCAATAAGTGCTCTTTTATACTCATGCATCCCTACAAAAAGTCACCTAGCTCAGCTTTTCTCGTTGCAGTCTGGGTTTAGGGCCTGTATATGCATACATACCTCGATTTATTCGAAATTGCATTAGGTAAGTAATAACGTCCGCTATACTTTCCTTGGCATCATTGTCTGTTAGTTCTCAATAATTTTCGAACTAGCAAACAAGCAGTACATCTACTTCAAGTTACGCTGAATTTGAAAACACGCAGAGAACGAAAATATAAATGCCCTGCATCACAACTGTTGTGTGAACCTGCTAGGAAGCTCCCTTCGCAAAAGCACGTGTTTTAAAAGCGAAGCATTTCTTAGCGAACTTCGGCAACTTTGAGCGTATCTATCTATCTAGCTAACTATCTAGCCACCTACGACTTTGCTCTCTCCTGGCCGTATCGTTAATGGGATTTATACCAAATTTCGTATGGCATAACATGACTGTATGAAGAACATAAATGGCTGGTCATATCATGAAAATCATGAAGAACTTGTCATGAAAAATTATGATTTACATGCCACTCTCATGGCGCGCTCGCGGCCGTTTCGTTAGCTTGATTTACACCAAATTTTGTATTGAGTGATATGACTCTATGACGAACATAAATGACAAGCCGTAATATGGAAATCATGACATGTCATGAGTGACATGACTTGCGATCCATGCTCATGGCGCGCTCGCGGCCATTTCGTTAGCTTGATATACACCAAATTTGGTATTGAGTGACATGACTCTATGACGAACATAAATGACAAGTCGTAATATGGAAATCATGACTTGTCAAGTGCGACATGACTTGCATTCCACGCTCATGGCGCGCTCGCGGCCGTTTCGTTAGCTTGATATACACCAAATTTGGTATTGAGTGACATGACTGTATGGCGAACATAAATGACAAGTGGTAATATGGAAATCATGACTTCATGAGCGACATGACTTGCATTCCATGCTCATGGCGCGCTCGCGGCCGTTTCGTTAGCTTGATATACACCAAATTTGGTATTGAGTGACATGACTGTATGACGAACATAAATGACAAGTGGTAATATGGAAATCATGACTTGTCATGCTGCGACATGACTTGCATGCCACGCTCATGGCGTGCTCGCGGCCGTTTCGTTAGCTTGATATACAGCAAATTTGGTATTGACATGACTGTATAACGAACATAACTGGCAGGTGGTAACATGAAAATCTTGGCATGCATGTCATCTACAATGCCATTTACATGCCACGCTCATGGTGCGCTTGCGTCCACTTCAATAGTTTGACATACACCAAAATTGGTATATCGCGACGTGACTGTATGACGAACACAAATGACAGGTCGTAACATGTAAAACATGACATGCAAATTATGTAAAGCATGATTTGCTCCTTTCTGGCTGCTTCTCATTACATCGATTCCCACAGTGCGTGGGATCTGCCGGCTTTTTTTATTTCAATGTTTAGCGTACTCCAGGCTCGTCAGTTGCTGTCCCTGTCGTTTGAAGTTTCCTAAGCAGCTTACGCCACAAAGGGCAATAATTAACCGAATAAAGCGCGCGCTGAGAGCGGGCGTCCGCAGAATGCACGCGAGCGAGCGGGAGCATCGTCTGCTAGCGCTGCTCCTTGGACCCCTCCAGAGGGCGCGCGTGTAGTTGTCGCTACCATTATATATATATATATATATATATATATATATATATATATACATATATATATAGGGACCTCAGTGACCCCCCGTCTGTTAGCGCGACCTGTCGCCGCCGAAAGGAAACCGCCTAGGCGGCGAACACATTCTGGACGCGGTGCCGGCCGAAGAGTCATCACCTAAAATATTCTTACACCATGGTATGTACTCAGGGAAACTAACAGTCCTTTTTAAAAACAGTGCTTTTAAACAAATGGATGTTCATACGAAGAGTATTGATGAAGTAAGCGCCATTTTACTATAAGAAAAAAAAAACTTCCCCATCTCCCGCTAAAGGGGACCATGTGTGGATGCCAAGCAGCGGGGAGATGGTTAGCTTGAGCGGGAGAATCGTCGCCGCTGTCGTTTCGCGGCAGCGGCCCGGGCGCTCATCGCGGCACTGCACAGGAGAGAGAATGAGGCGCGCTCCGTCATTTTCATACCGCGTAACTACCGTGGTGCTCCCAGCGGACTATGCAGCTGTCGCACCACCTGTCGTGCGCGCCGCTCAGTAAAGGATTCCTCGAGGAGAGAACGGGGGCAACCGTAGGAGAGGAGAGAGAGAGGACGCGGGAGCCGCTCCGTAGAGTAGAGGATTCCTAGAGGAGAGAAAGGGGGTGAGCTTAGGAGAGGACAGAGAGGGGGAGGGGACGCGCATGCGCTGATGGGGGGTGTAGGACGTGGGCGCCGCTCCGTAGAGTAGAGGATTCCTAGAGGAGAGACAGGCGGTGAGCGTAGGAGAGAAGAGAGAGGGGGGAGGGGACGCGCATGCGCTGTGGTGGTGTGGGACGCGGGAACGAGGGACGGACTAAGCCTCCCCCCCTCCCAAACACATGCAACCAAGATCAACGAATGGAGTCAACCTGGGCGACAGACACCACCTGCCTAACCATTGCTAAGCAGCCTCTCCGTGCTCTCGGCCATGACTCTGGTGACTGTAGTGGTGGTTGACGGCCTTATATTGTACTACAGTGTTCTGGTTCCCATAGTGGGTGCTTCCCTACTTCATGAATGGCCGAAACCCGGGACGCGGGACGGACGATGGAGGGACGGACATAGCCCCGAGCATAAGATGCTTCGCATCTAACAAAATTCCCCATCTCCCGCTAAAGGGAACCATGTGTTAATGCGAAGCAGCGGGGAGATAATTAGCTTGAGCGGGAGGAACGTCGCCGCTCTCATTTCACGGCAGTGGTCCGGGCGGTCATCGCGGCGCTGCACAGGAGAGAGAATGAGGCGCGTGCGCTCCGTCATTTTCATACCGCGGAACTACCGTGGCGCCCCCCAGCGGAGTATACAGCTGTCACACCACCTGTCGTGCGCGCCGCTCCGTAGAGGATTCCTAGAGGAGAGGACAGGGGGGACCGTAGGAGACGAGACAGAGGGGGGAGGGGACGTGCATGCACTGTGGGGGTGTGGGACGCGGGAGCCGCTCCGTAGAGTAGATGATTCCTAGAGCAGAGGAAGGGGGGTGAGGGTAGGAGAGCATAGGGCAGGGGACGCGCATGCACTGTGGGGGGGTGTGGCACGCGGGGACCGCTCCGTAGAGTAGAGGATTCCTATAGGAGAGAAAGGGGGGTGAGCGTAGGAGAGAGAGGGGGAGGGGACTAGCATGCGCTGTGGTGGTGTGGGACGCGGAAGGAGGGACGGAGTAAGTCCCCTCCAAACACATGCAAGCAAGATTAAGGAATGGGGTCAACCTGGGCGACAGACACCACCTGCCTAGCCATTGCTAAGCAGCCTCTGTGTGCTCTCGTCCATGACTCTGATGACTGTGTTAGGGTTGACGGCCTTCATATTACTACAGTGATCTGGTTCGCATAATGATTGCTTCCCTACTTCATCCTTCATGTAAGTGGCCGATGTACTGATCAAGGAATATAAATTCCTGGGACTGAAGTGCGCGACCCTAGACGATTACCTCTTTCCGAGAGGTTGTGCTTCTCGACGCGACCAGGCCCATCGAGCTCTATTGACTTTTATGGACCAAACGGACCTTGCCACCCGATTATAGACGTTTTTTTTTCGTATTTATGCTTGTCTAAGTCTTCGTCAATTTTTCTTATACTTCCCTTCTTTCCTCTTTCCCTCCTCCTATCTCCCTCTCCTCTATCTCTTCCCTCCTCCCGAAAGAGTAAGCAGGCGTTGTGCCCCTCCAGGTGGCAGTTGCCAGCTTGCTCTCTCCCTCTTTCCTCTGTGTCCTTGTGTATCTGTGTATACAAATCAAATAATAATAATAATAATAAGTGGCCGGACGCGGGACGGGGGACGCGGGACGCGGGAGGGACGGACGGACAGAGCCCCGAGCATAAGATGCTTCGCATCTAAAAAAAAAAAAGACTGACTCTCCCGTAATCGAAAGTGGATGTAAGCATGAAAGGTGTACCAGGAAAGAGTGGTAGGCCACGTGGCGTGGTGCCATCTCTCGAAGGAGGAAGCGTAAACACGAGCCGCGACACTCGCTGGCTTCTGGCGTTGAAAAGGGTACAGGCAGCCACATAGGCGTGCGCACGGGGGTGGGGTGGGGGGGCAGGAGGGCAGCAGCCTTCCCTAGTCACCTAAGACGGGGGGGAGGGGGGGGGGGGGGCAAAACCTGCTCCATACATTAACTTAATAGGAAGGGGGGGGGGGGCTTTGCGATGAACCTTCACCGCCCCCCTCCCCCCCCATGGAAGGAGGGGGCGAAGCCATGTCATAGCGCCAAGAGGTGAACAATTGGTTTTTGGTGCCCTCTATCTGGCTTTGAACCGGCCGCATTATAAATGACAGACAAACGCGCACAGCGATCCCTATAAGGGGGGAGGGGCGAAGGTTCATCGCAAAGCCCCCCTCCTCTAATAAGTCAAAGTATGGGGCACATTTCGCTCATCCTCCCCGTCATAGGTGGATAGCGGTAGGTGGGGGGGGGGGGGGGGGGCGCCTCAATCGCGCGCACGCCTGCGCCATTGAGTACACATACTATAGTCGGTGACAAGCTAAGAATAAAAAGTAAACTCTACCGCTGTTCATTTGTATCATGCGCGTCCAACTACGGCCGCTCTTTTCCATGACGTAACGGTTAAGACGAACCAATGAAAAATGCAACATGGCGCCGTTCGCGACGAGAGGCGAGGTACCGCTGCACTGAGACCGAGAGCAGTTAATTCTATTTTCTCCGGTGTCTCTTTCTACCAGAAGAAGCTCTTTCCAACTGTTATCCTCACGTACGTAGCATCATCGTCGCCGGTCGTCATTCGATGCAGTAGAAGCTTGTGACTGCCGCGTTTGAAGTGCAGCGAAGCGGCAGCTAGCAGCTCGGACGCTCCATCGCGTTCCGTCGTTTCGGCAGCGTCAAGTTGCATCACGGCGTGTGTTCTTTCCACCGCTCGGATGCACGAAGCGTATCACCTGAGTGTCACCATATCGGCGATTGTCGCGTTCATTCGTGTGGAGTGAGGTGAAGTCGGATTGTGCGCGTCTGTGCCCGGTTACCATCTGCAAAAGCCATAGCATTAGCGTTGCCACATGTGCGTGTGTGTGTGTGTGTTACTTGGAGCTCGGAACGTGGGAATCTTGGTGATCTACTGCGCAATACGCGGTGCTGTGCGTCGCTATGAATGGCGTCTGTGCGGACAAAGCGAAAGAGAAAGAGAGCGACCATCATAACCCGTTAGCGCAACACAGTGCGAAATTAAACAAACCAGGTATGGAGAACATGCCGTGCTGTGGGCATTATAAGGAGATAATTGTGGTCATGCGGTGCATGTGTGATTATGTCACGTGTCTCACCAGCCCAGAATGATGTGCTAGGTCGAAGTGCCCGTCGCGTAGGTCTCACGCCCGATGCACGAACGCCTTGCATGAAAAACGCCACGCGAGGTAATCGTTGTCTGCAAACAGTGAAGGGATGTATGCTACATAATATCGCTGTGACGCAGGAACTTTCGTTTGCATGGATCGCGACTGAAACTGAAGTGACGCGGCTAAAACTATCATTGAGTAAAAAAAAAATTGGTTTATAATGGCGCCGCATCCTACTTCACGATATCAAATTTGGAAATCTGCTTTTGTCTAACGTGCGCTTTCTGTATTTTGTGTGTATTGTGTGCATATATTACGCAGTGATAATTTGTTTATCTTAAACTACAGTGGACTCTCGTGAAGCTTATAGTCTGTAGACCTTTCTTTTAAATGCATACCCTTCTTGTGATGCACGTCTGTTTTGTATGGTGTTTTGGCTACTCAATTTTTTCATTTTTTTGCATTTTCTATTTTTATTTTCTGTGTCCTTTTCCTTTTTTTATTTCTCTCTCTCTCTGCTTGGAGGACGATGCTATAAAAACGCATCGAAGCTTCGTAAATTTTGCCTTGATAAAGATTGAAGACAGCCGGCAGCCTCTTCGCAAGATATATATATATATATATATATATATATATATATATATATATATATATATATATATATATATATATATATATATATATATATATAGTCAAGAAATGAAGGAGCACACTTACGAAAATTGCATATTTTTTTTACTGGTTAACGTTTCGGCCGTGGCACGGCCTTCGTCAGAATTGATTCTGACGAAGGCCGTGCCACGGCCGAAACGTTAACCAGTAAAAAAATATGCAATTTTCGTAAGTGTGCTCCTTCATTTCTTGACTATATGTGCACCGGACCCACAGAACTTTCTTTTGAATCATATATATATATATATATATATATATATATATATATATATTTCTTATTTCGCTTTTTCTTCTTATTTCGTGCGATAGCGGCTACGGACGTGTCTCACCTTTGCGCAGAGACACACATACAAACTGGGCCCCCTGCCGTAATGCCCACTGGGGCGATGCAGGTCTGTAATAAATAAATAAATAAATAAATAAATAAATAGAAAGTTGAACGTTCAAGGGCTGAAAGAGTCAAGGCAGCGCCAGTGAAGATTGTCGAAGCCAGAAACAATCTCACGTAAAGCTTTTAATCACTGCCGCTTTAGCCGCGTACATCGCCTTGGCGTGAACTTAACGGCAACGTATCCAATGACCCGCACAGCTAAGCACCATGAGCGCTACGCGCTTTTATTTCGTTGAAGCGTCGTCAAATGAAGCCTTGTCGTTTACCTGAAACACGATGACAACCACGGCTACTCCAGACGCAAATATGATATTCACGGCAACACAACAATCGCAATTCGCGAAGGCGATCTCGGAACACTTCGCTATTCTTCGCTTTGAGTCTTTGTTGCCATAGTTACTGCAGACAATGACCAAAACTGGCGGCGAAATTTTCGTAAAAAGAAAAAAGATTGCGAATGACCTTATTAAATTTAATTAATGTCCCTGTGTCGTTTTGTGAAACCGTAAAGAAATGGTTCCTTTATAATAATTATACGTTAAATGTGGTATTCTTTGTTTTAATACTATAATAGGCGCTGCGCAGAAATGTAGCCTTTGAGACGTACATTACTTTTTCGTAGACTCTGAGATGACCGCGGCGGAGGGTGCGATTTAAACAACAGATATATTGTTAAGGTGACGCTGAACGCCGTGCGTTCACAATTTCTTTAATCTAGCTTTGCTTTCTTGATTTAAATATCAGTGCAGTATAGGAAAATATTGTTTATATGCGTTAAAAGTATTGTCAGTCTTTAGGAACTACTTCGTTTGCAGTGCGGAGGCATGCAAAATATGAGCAATGTGGCCTCGTGGGCGGAGCTTATATTTATTCTTAGGCTGTCACCGACTATAGCTACTGCTATACGTAGTCGCCGCTTCGGCTGAGACATTTGTCATAGCGTAACACCAACCTTACTATACCCCTCCTCGCAGGAGGCATCCGCCTGTGATTTCAACCAGCTTTGTACACCGGTCTGCAGCTAGCTGCCTGAGTCAAACAGCTGTCCTCCCGTTCAGTGTTTCATGTGGGCAAAGAGATGGAATGAGAGGGCGCTAGGTCCTGCCTGTACGTTGGGTGACCGAACACTTCCCACCGAAAACACTGCAGCAACTCCTTTGCTGCAGCGGCACGGTGCGGCTGCGCATTTTGAGAATGTTCCCAATGGCCAATCAGAATTCTTCGACTGTTTGAATAGCACTTTCGTTTCTTCCGTGACGCGTCATGGCCCTGGTGCTCTTGCGGCCGTTTCCTTAAGTGGATATATCAATAATTGGTATGATGCAACATTTCTGCATGACCAACATAAATGACGTGTGGTAATATGAAAATCATGACGTGCATGTCATGTAAAACATAATTTACATGCCAAGCTGAAGGTGCGCTGACGGCCGTTTCGCTACCTTGATATACACCAAATTTGATATTGCGTGACCTGACTGTATGACAAACCTAACTGACAAGTGATAACATGAAAATCATGACACGTCATGTGCAACATGATTTGCATACCACGCTCATGGCACGCTCTCGGCCGCTTCGCTGGCTTGATATACACCAAATTTTGTATTGCGCGAATTGACAGTATGACAAACATAAATGGCAGGTCGCAACATGAAAATCACGACGTGCACGTCACGTACAACGTGATTTGCATGCCACGCTCATGGTGCACTCGCGTCCAGTTCGCTAGCTTGATATACACCAAAATTTGTATTGCGCGATGTGACTGTATGACGAACATAAATGACAGATCCTGCAAATAATGTAAATGTAAATAATGACACATATTGACAAACATGTGTAAGTACATGTGACACACATTGACAAACATGTAAGACAAACATATTGACAAACATATAAATAATGACATGCATATTATGTACAGCATGATTTGCTCCTTGCTGGCTGCTTCGCATTACATCGATTCCCACAATGATCTGCCGGTTTTTTCTGATAGGAAGAGCGTCTAATAGAGATATCTGATAAAAATTACACCATCTCCCACTAAAGGGAACCATGTTTAGATGCGAAGCAGCGGGCGCTAACGTTTACACTGGCGGTGGCGTTGACGCTGGCGTTCATCGCAGCGTTGCGCAGGAGAGAAACCTGGGCACGCAGTGATGGACCGGTGTTTCCTAATGGAACATGCCAATCGCTGCTAATGGGCAATGAGAGACAGAAGACTCCGACTGGACACAGAGACCCACAGTCCACTTTAGTTAACGCGCACGCTGCGAATTTTTATTGTTCAAGAACGCACAGGAGAACTGTCCCACCGGCACCACCTTGGACGTCAAGATCCAGTGTCATATATACGGGGTGTCCAGTGAACGGTTGTGCAGCGCCAGCAAGTCGGTTCTTTCAACCAAGAAACTCGCTAGCAGACGCTGCCTGCGTCGGCGTCGCGAGGCGAGAGAGGGGGGAGCGTGGGAGAGGAGAAAGAGGACAGGACGCGCAGTGGGAGTGTGGACGCCGCGGGCAGGGATGCCTAGAGGAGAGAGGGGGAGCATAGGAGGGGACGCGCATATGCAGTGGGGGGTGTGGTCACCGCGAGGAGGGATGCCTAGAGGAAAGAGGAGGTTTTTTATTTTGATCTTTTTAAAGTGTTTGCGCATGCGCAGTAACGGTGGTCACGCCGCACACCACCACCACCACCGGATTAAACCCCGCTCTAAGATGCTTCACATCTAAAAAATATTCGAGTTGTCGGAGGTTTAAATGCCTTGTTCCCAGATGCTACGCTGTGTTGAAAACACGCTTTGCGCTAGCTTTTCCAAAATCTAATCATGTGATAAGGTTACTAAGCAGCTTTCATTCGCGGAACTGATGCTGGCTGCAACTTCCCGTGGCGCTCGGTGCAAGTATCCTTATTCATGTGAGGTGTGAAAGAAGAAACTTGACATCCACCGGTTTTTAGCACAAAGGTATAAGGATACACGTGGATTTAAAAAACTACAAAATCTTGCAGGCTGAAAAAAGTTGTTCCTCGACCGCGACCAAGACGAAGGGTTCGTCAAATTGCATTTTTTTAAAGGCTCGATGGTGAGGCGGTGAGGGCAGAAGGGGCACCTTGCGCTTTCTTTGGCGTTCTTTGAAGCCTGCGAACGAGCAGGCTGGGAGATATAAAACGACGCGCGTGCGCAGTACGCGCTCTCGAGCTTTTCAAGCAGCCCGTCAGAAGACGCCGCGGGGCTGTTTGCCGCGCGCTCCCATGGTCTCGTAAAAATTTCACCGCAACTGTACCTGGGACTTGCAGCCCGTTTTTCTCTTGCTTTACAATGGAGAGTTAAAACCTTGTACACAAGCCTTGATTTCGTTGGCTTCGCATAAGCGTATGGATGAGTCACAAAAAGTCAATTTTGCCGCACGCGTGAAGGAATGAATGCAGTAGCATGAAAATTGGAACGTTATTCCGAGTAAGGTTAGCAGCTAACTCCCTTTGGATCCGAGCTCGCGTACTCCTGCAAAACGCTGGTGTAAGCGAATACGGCCCTCCAGGGGGTGACGCCGTGTTTTTTTTTTCTCTCTGTTGCCTCAACACGAAGCAAGCGGGAACAGAACAGGACGTAGAGTCGAGCGCGATTTGAAGGTTATAGCGACAGCGTTAACCAGCTTATCGTCCCAAGAGCCTAGCGGCATGTTTCGGAGCAGTGAAAATCAAGTTGACGCATTTTTATTGCCCTCCATGGCTTTTCCATGCTACAACAATCACCCCCCCCCCCCCCCACCCACGATGAACTTTGCACCCTTTGTCTGTATCTTAAGCTGTCCATTTGTTGCGTTCAAGCGTATTCTTTGTTGGCTCTTATCTCCGCTGACAATAACAGAAAATTCCAGGGAAAGATCTGGTAAAGCCGGTGTTTGGCGTTGCTTTGTTTGAACGGCTTGCTAGGTTGACAAAAAAAAACACATCGCATTCTCGTTAAAAAAAGGTCACAGTTTCACCGCAAGGGTGAAGCAATGAATGTCATAGCAACAAATTGTAATGTTATAAGAAGTGAGGCTGGCAGCTAACTCTTTTGGATCCGATCTCACGCAACTCTACAAAACGCTGGTTTAAGAGAATACGGCTGCTCTAAGAAAACTCTTCCCACATTCTCTTCGCGTTGAGAGCGCAGCACGTACGAGCCGCCCGCTGACGGCTGCCGAGATGACGAGATAACGCGCCCGCCAGCGACGACCGCGCTCGTAAAATCAAAGGTAGCATTTGCTGCTCGAAGTACCAGCGTCTTTTCAGGCTCGTTAAAGACGGGAGGCGCGTTTCTTCTCTGCTTGAGTATTCGACGGCCGGCCTACGAGCGACGGAGATGGGCCGGCTCGTTTGATCCCCGCTTCAGCCGCGTTCGTCGCCCCCGCTCGGGCACTATTACCCGAGGGTAGAATTTGGACTTTATAGCGGACATGAAGGCGACTGCAAAAACGCGTCGAGACTGTCCATGTAATTGCTATCGCAATAAAAGAAATGAAAATGCGCCTTCCTCACACGGGTGTGATGACAGCTTAAGGAACAGCAAAAAGAATGAGTGAAGCTCTCCCGGAACCGCGCTCTCCTCGAAAGAATATTCTGGTCCTTGGCGCTGTTGTAGCTCTTGGTCGTCGCTCGAGCGATTACCTTCAAATCGCGCTCGACTGTACAAGGGTAGGAACCATCTAGCAATACCTGTCGAGGTAGCGCGCGCGACCGCGCCCTTGTCATCGAAGTTCGCAGTTGCTACCCGAGCGATGCAGCCCCCCTCCCATGCACCGCTTCTTGCTCCTACGCTTCGATGGAGCCGGTCAGTGCGCTCAGTCAGACGCGTCCGCCTGCTGCCTTCGCAAGCTTTCGCTCACAATATATTGCGCACAGGGGGATGTTGCCGATTTGGATTTTATATGGTACATGCAGGCGACGAAAAAAATGCACGTTGTTTGTCCATGCAGCTACTATCGCAATAAATGTGCTTACCACCCACAGGCCCAAACGCAAGCCAATCGCGCTCGGACCTTGACCAGATTAGCGCAAAGACGCACTCGGTGTTGGGCTTGGCTACGCACGCTACTTGAAAAAATTTGCGACTTTTAGTGCTGGGGACCCCAAGTCAGTTGGGTGCGCAAACTCTAGCGTTCCTTTGTACTCCCAGCAACCCCTGTGAAAAATACAAAGGCACGCAAGGGCTTACGTACGCAAGCCGCTTTGGGGTCCCGGCGCTCAGACTCTCCGGAAGGGGCCTGAATACTCAGTGGGGGCCGGAACGAGCATGTGGCACAAGTGTATGGTCGGCAACCCAAGGCCCTGTTCAAAAGATAAAGGAAGCCTATTCTAATGGTTTCTAATAAATATTACGAAAGAGATCGAACTGAAATTTGCATAACAAGATGAACACGAAGGCCTACCTTTGCTGTTCACGCTCAGTGTAGTCGTTGCTGCTGCAGACGTGCGCCACTAGTATTGTCACCACCTAATGGAGCAAAATGCTGCTGTCCCTGATCCTACGTGCTTATGGTGGCTGAATGCTGCGGACTTATCGCTGCAGGCATCGCTCACGGCTTTGTCATTAATTTCCTTTTTAGCGCCTGTAGCACGGCGATGATAAGTATAAAACGTCGACCATAACAGTTCGATAATACCTTTGAATAGTGCCCATTTGTCATGCACAGCTGCGGTCGCTTTCCTCAGACGAATTTTTATTGTGTTGCTCTATCAAGTAATGCGACGAAAGGGGCTAGTTCCATCATGTTGGCTTGGCGAGGCGCTCACGGCAGGGAGACGCTACAAAAGACAGATTACCAAGAACATAGAAACAGTTTAACAGAACTAGCGCAAGCCCAACGTGAAAGAAAAAGAAACGTTTCCAGTCACGTAAAATGGAAGCGGAGGTATATGTTAGGATGGGGTCAATGCGCTTGCGCGATTTTATTAGTGTACGCGGGGAAATTCACAATGACGAGCGAGCTCGATAGCGAAGAACATCGGATTTTAATAATATAATATCTTGGGTTTAACGTCCCAAAACCACCATATGATTATGAGAGACGCCGTAGTAGGGAGCTCTGGAAATTTTGACCACCTGGGGTTCTTTAACGTGCACCTATTTATTTATTTATTTATTTATTTATTTATTTGGTTTGCATACATAAAAAACACGATGACACAGAGGAAATAGGGAGGGAACAGCTGACAACTGCCACCTAGAGGGGCACAACGCCTGCCTGCTCCTTCGGGAAGGGGAAACACAGAGGAAAGCAAGACATGAGGGAAGAAAAGGAGAGAGAGAAGAGGAAAAAAGCAGACAAATCAAATAACACAAACGTAAACACAAATAAGTAGTCACATGGAATAATGTCTATAAGCGCGGGGCCAAATCAGTTTTCTTTCAGAAAGTTAGTAGGGCTCGATGAGCCTGGTCACGCCTATAGTAGCACATCCTCCCGGGAACAGGCAATCGTCAAGTGTCCTGCACCTAAGTCCAATAAGTCCATATTCCTTCGTGAGCAGTGCTCGCTGCGCAACGAATGTTGGACACTCAAAAAATTATGTGTTCTAGTGTCTCGCAGGAGCCACACGACGAACATAACGGACTGTCCGCACGTCCTTGACGATATAATCGTTCGCGCACTGATACAGCACCAACTCTTAACTTATATAACAGGGCTATGTCACGACAGAGGCAATCCCCGAATCCTGGCCGCGGCGGCCGCATTTTCGATTGGGGCGAAAATGCTTGAGGCCTGTGTACTTAGATTTAGGTGCTGCACCATATTCAGCACATAAATCTAAGTACACGGGCCTCAAGTATTTTCGCCCCAATCGAAAATGCGGCCGCCGCGGCCAGGATTCGATCCCGCGACCGAACATCGGATTTTGTACGTGTACAAGTGAACTTGCTTTACTTACCTCAACTTGCATTCGAATATTTCTGACTTGCGTGTTGTCATCCTGAGTATGCACATCGTGTGTCCTACTGTATGACATATGAGCCCGTTTTATTATTATTTTTGGCGCTGTAGATATCATTTGCTTCGGTAGAAGTAGCCGGTGCTGCCATAAAGGTACCAAGTCTTCTTCATGATTTCAAAAACCCACAGCGTCCCTTATAGGTTAACCAGAGACAACTCGAAGGTGAAAAAGCCGGCAGATACCACGCACTGTGGGAATCGATGTAATGCGAAGCAGCCAGGAAGGAGCAAATCATGCTTTATATAATTTGCATGTCATGTCTTACATGTTACGACCTGTCATTTGTGGTCGTCATACAGTCACGTCGCGACATACCAATTTTGATGTATGTCAAACTAGTGAACTGGACGCAAGCGCACCATGATCGTGGTATGTAAATGGCATTGTAGATGACATGTATGCCAAGATTTTCATCTTACCACCTGCCCCTTAGGTTCGTTGTGCAGTCATGTCACTGAATACCAAAGTTGGTGTATATCAAGCTCACCAAACGGCCGCGAGCGCGCCATGAGCGTGGAATGCAAGTCATGTTGCTCATGACATGTCATGATTTCCATATTACCACTTGTCATTTATGTTTGTCATACAGCCATGTCACTCAGTACCAAATTTGGTGTATGTCAAGTTAACGAAACGGCCGCGAGCGCGCCATGAGCGTGGAATGCAAGTCATGTCGCTCATGAAGTCATGATTTCCATATTACCACTCGTCATTTATGTTCGTCATACAGTCATGTCACTCAATACCAAATTTGGTGTATCTCAAGCTAACGAAACGGCCGCGAGCTCGCCACGAGCGTGGCATGCAAGTCATGTCGCACATGACAAGTCATGATTTTCATATTACCACTTGTCATTTATGTTCGTCATACAGTCATTTCACTCAGTACCAAATTTGGTGTATATCAAGCTAACGAAACGGCCGCGAGCGCGCCATGAGCGTGGAATGCAAGTCATGTCGCTCATGAAGTCATGATTTCCATATTACCACTTGTCATTTATGTTCGTATACAGTCATGTCACTCAATACCAAATTTGGTGTATCTCAAGCTAACGAAACGGCCGCGAGCTCGCCACGAGCGTGGCATGCAAGTCATGTCGCACATGACAAGTCATGATTTTCATATTACCACTTGTCATTTATGTTCGTCATACAGTCATTTCACTCAGTACCAAATTTGGTGTATATCAAGCTAACGAAACGGCCGCGAGCTCGCCACGAGCGTGGCATGCAAGTCATGTCGCACATGACAAATCATGATTTTCATATTACCACTTGTCATTTATGTTCGTTATACAGTCATTTCACTCAGTACCAAATTTGGTGTATATCAAGCTAACGAAACGGCCGCGAGCGCGCCATGAGCGTTGAATGCAAGTCATGTCGCTCATGAAGTCATGATTTCCATATTACCACTTGTCATTTATGTTCGTATACAGTCATGTCACTCAATACCAAATTTGGTGTATCTCAAGCTAACGAAACGGCCGCGAGCTCGCCACGAGCGTGGCATGCAAGTCATGTCGCACATGACAAGTCATGATTTTCATATTACCACTTGTCATTTATGTTCGTCATACAGTCATTTCACTCAGTACCAAATTTGGTGTATATCAAGCTAACGAAACGGCCGCGAGCGCGCCATGAGCGTGGAATGCAAGTCATGTCGCTCATGAAGTCATGATTTCCATATTACCACTTGTCATTTATGTTCGTATACAGTCATGTCACTCAATACCAAATTTGGTGTATCTCAAGCTAACGAAACGGCCGCGAGCTCGCCACGAGCGTGGCATGCAAGTCATGTCGCACATGACAAGTCATGATTTTCATATTACCACTTGTCATTTATGTTCGTCATACAGTCATTTCACTCAGTACCAAATTTGGTGTATATCAAGCTAACGAAACGGCCGCGAGCTCGCCACGAGCGTGGCATGCAAGTCATGTCGCACATGACAAATCATGATTTTCATATTACCACTTGTCATTTATGTTCGTTATACAGTCATTTCACTCAGTACCAAATTTGGTGTATATCAAGCTAACGAAACGGCCGCGAGCGCGCCATGAGCGTTGAATGCAAGTCATGTCGCTCATGAAGTCATGATTTCCATATTACCACTTGTCATTTATGTTCGTATACAGTCATGTCACTCAATACCAAATTTGGTGTATCTCAAGCTAACGAAACGGCCGCGAGCTCGCCACGAGCGTGGCATGCAAGTCATGTCGCACATGACAAGTCATGATTTTCATATTACCACTTGTCATTTATGTTCGTCATACAGTCATTTCACTCAGTACCAAATTTGGTGTATATCAAGCTAACGAAACGGCCGCGAGCTCGCCACGAGCGTGGCATGCAAGTCATGTCGCACATGACAAGTCATGATTTTCATATTACCACTTGTCATTTATGTTCGTCATACAGTCATTTCACTCAGTACCAAATTTGGTGTATATCAAGCTAACGAAACGACCGCGAGCGCGCCATGAGCGTGGAATGCAAGTCATGTCGCTCATGAAGTCATGATTTCCATATTACCACTTGTCATTTATGTTCGTATACAGTCATGTCACTCAATACCAAATTTGGTGTATCTCAAGCTAACGAAACGGCCGCGAGCTCGCCACGAGCGTGGCATGCAAGTCATGTCGCACATGACAAGTCATGATTTTCATATTACCAC
Organism: Rhipicephalus appendiculatus; assembly: GCA_030522465.1. Lineage (NCBI taxonomy): Eukaryota > Metazoa > Arthropoda > Arachnida > Ixodida > Ixodidae > Rhipicephalus > Rhipicephalus appendiculatus. Next base: position 26,625 of record JALIZH010026641.1, read on the forward strand.
TTGTCATTTATGTTCGTCATACAGTCATGTCACTCAATACCAAATTTGGTGTATATCAAGCTAACGAAACGGCCGCGAGCGCGCTATGAGCGTGGAATGCAAGTCATGTCGCTCATGAAGTCATGATTTTCATATTACCACTTGTCATTAATATTCGTCATACAGTCATATCACTCAATCCCAAATTTTGTGTATATCAAGCTAACGAAACGGCCGCGAGCGCGCCATGAGCGTGGCATGTAAATCATACTTTTCATGACAAGTTGTTCATGATTTTCGTGATGTGACCAGCCATTGATGTTCGTCATGCAGTCGTGTTATGCCATACCAAATTTGGTATAAATCCCATTAACGATGCGGACAGGAGAGCACAAAGTCGTAGGCGGCTAGATAGATATATAGATAGATAGATAGATAGATAGATAGATAGATAGATAGATAGTAGATAGATAGATAGATAGATAGATGATACGCTCAAAGTCGCCGAAGTTCGCTAAGAAATGCTTCGCATTTAAAAGCGCTCTTCTTTTTCTTTTCACTCTATGTAGAGCCACTGTATAGGGTACCTTCAGGTAAGGTAGCATTTACAATAATTCTAGATATATTCATCCTCGCCTGCCATCTTTTGAGAGCTTTCTGCATCTGACGTGGTTTAGAAGTGCCTCCAGGATCGGAGGTATCGCGAGCTTTCGGCACTTCACTTGTTTTTGCGCTATCTCCGTGATCCGCCCACCTTTGAGTATGCGACGATGTAACGCAATGACTTCATCATGTGACGTAATGACGACATCATAATTACGTCACGATGACAATTTTTGCATCACTTATGTTGATACCAACGTCGACAGTGAATTTTCACATATGATAAGGCCGCTAAATCTGTCGTCTTAATAAAAAAAAAGAAGGGTCCGACATCGCGGCGAGACTTCGTCTTCCGGTCCCATCATGGGCAGAGTCAACGACTTGATCTGGGGGGAACCCCTAAACCTCTGCTATCTCAGGACCTAAATGAAGTTCGTGTCAAGTCATCTTTCCTTAACGGTGCTAGTAGTGAAGGTGCACGCTGGCGCATCTGTAGCTATTTTGACACAAATAGGTTTTCGCATTCCCGAAAATATACTGTTGCCTGTCCCGTAGATGCTATGTCGTCGCATCCAGCGACAAAGAAGCATTAGAGAGTGCTAGAATTATCGGTGTCCCAAATATGCTTGTCACTACTAATAAAGTATTCATCAGTCGGAACCGAACTCCTACAATTTCGCAGTCGAACCGGCTTTTTAACGCCTAGGCCATGTTCTAGACAGGCCTCAGACAACGCTTCTGGCAAGATAGGAACAAGTGTCGCACATCAACACTTCATCGCGGAAGACGAGTGCACATCCGGCAATTTTAAAATGTAGAGAATCACGAAGTTCGGAGACCTCCGCAATCTTACGAAGCCATCCGTCTCTTATGTTAATACCTGGAAGTCTACCACGATATGATTACGAGACGCGCCGTATTGAAGGGCTCCGGAAATTTCGACCATCTGGTGTTCCTTGCCATGCACGGACCTAACAACTGCACGGGCTTCTAGCATTTCGCCTTCATCGAAATGTGACCACGCTGGCCAGTATCGAACCTGCGACATTAGGGTCAGCAGCAGAGCACTGTCACCACTGTACCAGCAAGGCGGACAACATTCTCTTTTGCCATTGATATCCCCCGGATGTCAAACGCTTCCAAGGGATCACGCTCCAATGTCGACCTCCTACTATCTTGATATTAAAAAATACGCAGCGCGAATTCTGGTGCATCTGTATCGCAGCGCTCATCAGCGCATCGGTTTGAGCCATGATATCATGCGCTAACAGAAGCATCAAGGTAAAAATGAACGGCAGGTGGCAATCCTCTAGCCTTATATAGTGTTTCACACCAATGGGAAAAGATTGCGTGAAGCGCTTTACGGACGAAAAGATGCTTGCTTCGTCTACGGTGGTATATTTACGGCCTGTCTGCAAGAGGCACAATGAATTCTTGGCAATTGGCAAAAATACTTGGAGAAGGCGTCGATTCATTTGTGTTCTTCTAAACCTGTTATTGCACTCATGGCCAGGAAGTGGGAACATTGACGTAGGTGAGGAAACTGCCACCAGATGCCGCTACAGAAGCTAAAATTGTGCGTGCGCTGCCCCTACCAGTGGTGAGGCGGACTGATTGAGGCATTGAAGCGCCCTCTTCATATCGCTCTCCCACGCACGCTCCCGAGCAGTTTATTCAAAAAGTTTGTCAGCACCGCGAGCTCTTCCGACACATCCGGATACAATGTAGGAGCAGATGTGGGCTTTAGGAATAACACCAATAAGGCTGACAAACACAACCGAGAAAGTTACGTGGCTTTAGCTACACAATAAAGTAGAATGTCAATTGAAGGAGAGCTTCTCAGCCTGAGAAGGACGCCTGACATGTTCTAGTAATTTCTTAGTGTGTGAAACCGCGAGTCGTTTTTAATATGAGATTTCATTCATCAGATATGTTTTTTTGTGTGCGCTTCCCATGGCGTTAGGGCGGGCGTCCAGCCGCCGCCGAGAGATTGCCCGGCATGTACATATCCCGATATCTTGGGGATGCTCCGATATGAGGAAATTATACGACACTATGATACATTTCATTTCCTGATTTATTTGAATTAGTCGTAACACCTAGTGACTTAACAGAGAATGGTTTACTTAAATGTTATGCGATGCTAGATAAAACAGCTGTGAAAAGATAAATGGTCTGTGTTGGTTGCGTGAAAGACGCGGTAGTGGTTCCATTCCGTTGCTGTCTTTGGCAAGAATGAATGGAAGAAAATGTTTGCCTTTTCACTTTGTACTTTGCCTCTTCACGTTATGGTGGATTGTCCACCGATGTCATACAGTTGTTCCGGTACTCAGCTGATGGCCCTAAGGTCGCGGGTTCGATCGCAGCCGTCGCACTTCGACGTAGAGAAATTTATTGGGCACGTGTATTATGCAATGCCAGCGCGAGTTAAGGAACTCCACGTGGTCAAAATTTCCGGAGTCTTCACAACGACGTGCCTTATAATCGTATCGTGGTTCTGGTTTGTAAAACATCACATTTCATTACTATTGTGATCGAAAACATAAAGCACACATAAAGTGGCGGCACATAAAACATGAACACGAGGATGTTAAATATGTCTAAGAAAAATAAAACTTCAGGATGATGTTGACAGCAACCTTACGTTTGAGAGCCTTTTCTGGCTGATCAGACATATATTTTGGGCGGTGATAATGGTTTTTAAATGCTGAGATGGAGTAATTTAGGGATATAGCGTCTTGCAAGACACCACACATCTTGGTCTCCAATTCACATTGGGGTCAAAATATTCACCTTAAGTTTCATACGACTCATCTCATGCGCCGCATCCCTAAAGTAACGTTCCCAGACTGCACTTTGGGCGACTTCACTGAACGTTGACAGCAGCAACTCCTCAAGTAGTGGAATGACCACAGTGCAAACTGCAGCCAAGCCAGCTGCAGGACCCTTTCTAATATCATGCACTCTGTCCCTTCGACATACGTGGGTGGACTACAATCATGCCCTTGTAAGTAGAGACCTTCTATTCCACTTAATTATTAATTAATTAATTAATTAATTAATTAATTCACTACCTCAAAGGTCATTATTAGACTGCATTTACTCTTCCCGAAGGCGTTCCGATAACGATTACACGAAGGCTCGAAATCTCTGAGCAAGCGTGACGTCACCCGAGTACGTCACATTATTACGCCGTCGTTTGACAACGTCGATCGGTGAAAGGCAGGCCGATCCCGGACGCAGTGCACTAACACGTGAGGCGAGAAAACTTCAGTGCCCGGGTGAAGAACACTGGAACTACATGAGAACCTAAATGTGACTTATTGCGCGCCTTTCACACCTGGATCCATTACGTCTTGCAGGAAGTTTGCTGCACGAATGAATAACTTAATGGACTGCCAAGTGTGTAGAGAGCTTTCGCCTTCCGATGTTACAGAGAACGTTACATGCTGCGAATTTTTTTAGTGGCACACTCATACTGCCCTTGCGCCTCCTAGCCTGCGCTAGTTGCACATAACTTCTTTGGAAAGACATTCCGCGTCGCCTCCCTGTTATACATTGCACCGGTCGTTGTTATCTTGGTAGTCGGGTCACCCAACGATCTACGTCGAACATGATGGACATATAAGAAAATATGTTTCGCGTCGCGTGCTGTAGCATGCGGTGTGTGCATGATACGCTATCAATCATTACATTAGTATGTGTGACGCTTATAGGTGTCGCGCATGCAGAGTCTCGCTTGCTGACGTCATTGATGCAGCCTGTCAGTGTCCATTCGTAACTTTTTGCCCCAACAAAATACGAGTAGCGCGTGACAGCTGAAGCGGTGAAATTCGGCTGTCTTTAAGTCAATGCCGCTTGTGCACTCCGTTAGACGTTCAAGGGAGTCATGTTAAAGCACGACCGCTCATCGCCTGCTAGTGAAGGTAAGCCCAAGGATTTCTAGTGCTGTCTTGACTAACGGTGCCTTGCGGATTAATATCGGGGCAGAAGGGAAGCCACGTTTTCCGTTTTAGCTTTCCTGTCTTGCTTGAGCATAAACAATGCGGATAAAGGGGGGTGTATAGTGGTGTGGAAAATTTTATTTCATATGTCCGATGATAGGATATTCTACCGCTAACACAGAGCTTATAAAAGAAGTGAGCATGAGGATCCCATAAAAATTGAAATGAACTGAGCATGTTCGAATCGACTAAGCCGTCTGTGTTTTCGGGGGGTCCTTTCTTCCCCCTCACACTTTAATGAAAATCCCTTTCTGATTTGGTGCAGCACCGGAGCACTGCTCGGAAGTAGATTTCATAAAGTCGTGTGTGGTCTCGCGCAGTAAAGTTTCCAAAGTGACCGGAACAGTAACGAAAGTGACCATTTTTAAAGCAGTTTTGCGCCGAGAAATAATTTACATGAAGAGACCCTCGGTCCGCCGCTGTAGTGTGGCGGTTACGGTGCTCAGGTTGTGATCCGAAGGTCGTAGTTCGGCTCCAGCCGCGGTGGTCGCATTTCAATCGATGCGAAGCGCTAGAGGCCCGTGTGCTATGAGATTCAGTGCACGTTAAAGAACACCTGGTAATGAAAGGTTCCGGAACCCTCACCTACAGCGTTCCTTATGATCGTATCGTAGTCGTTAAACCCCGTGAACACTGAACCCCATGAATTCTTGTATTATTATAGCAGCCCTTCAGCCCGCAGACGGACACCGTTTGGCTCAGGAGAGATTTTAAGCTTTGTATCCGCCTCGGTGGAACAGTGGCTACGGTGCTCGGCTGCTGACCCAAAGGTCGCGGGTTCGATCCCGGCCGTGGCGGTCGCATTTCGATGAATGCGAAATGGTAATGGCTCATGTGCTGTGCGATGTCAGTGCACGTTAGAGAACCCCAGATGGACAAAATGTCCGGAGTCCTTCACTACGGCGTCCCTCATAATCATACCGTCGTTTTGGAACGTGAAACCCCAGATATTATTAAGATTTTAAGCTGTCTACTCGGTTTCCTTGTCTGTTCCATGTCCCATATATATCATTCGGTTTAGAATTACAATGCTGTTACACTTTTCCGGCTCAGTTTTCAGGCGAATTTACCAGGTGGCTAATAAAGATAAACTAAGCAAAGTATAATACTCATGTCGGTGAGCGAGAGCA
>JALIZH010026642.1:0-10866 GCA_030522465.1 Rhipicephalus appendiculatus
CTTGAAATTTGCATGTAACATCAGAGTCGTTTGCTACAATTTACCAAAACAAAGTACTAAAGAACTCTGGTGTCATGCATTCCTCCCATTAAGCAACCTTCAACACAACGTGCTTCGCATGTGCCCCTGTACTCGTCAAGTAAGCTCCTCGTCCTCCACCTTTTTTTTTTTTTACTAAGAATATTCTTGGCTACAATAGTAAGACGTGATGAATAGCATTCCTTATAATAAACTGCGCTGTGCAGGCTTCAACCAGAAGGCACAGTAGTCTTGAAAGTTTCTCTCTGTTATTGTGTCCACAGCTGATTCCACATACATGTTTGAGTAACATGCCACCTTACAATAGTGTTTGTAATGGGAATGTTCAAGAGGATTTTGAAGCAGATTTTGCAGCAGAAAGCAATGATAATTTTTAACAGCTGCCCTTAGTTTAGTCATTGGCTTAGTACAAAGGCAGTCTGTGCTCGTTGTCTTTGGTCTTCCCCTGTGCCAATAATTCGCTAGATGGCACAGCAGGTTGTTGAAATACCCAAGCCCCAACGGGTGCATAAGACCTGCACTCTTGAGAATGGACTTGTATCTTTGTTCTAATGGCAGCTTTCCTACTAGAAGCCAAATGTTCTAAGGCACTGGAAACAATACCACCGAGATGAGAGAAGTTTAATTTGTGTCGAAGAACGTTTACAGTCATTGCAGTACCCATAATGAGTTTTCTGACATAGATTTCAGTTCTCGGCATGTTCGTTTGACCATCCACATGCACTGTATGACCAAGCTAAGTTCATACATCCCCCGCAACAGCTTCAGGCACGTGCAGTTTTCTAAGTGTTCTTTTAGCCGTAAAGCACAAACATTAGCTTACTGTTTCTTACATTGACAGCGATGCTGGTTTGCACATTCGAGTGCATTGACATGAACTGCGACACAAGAATGAACTGGTTGTTCTATTGTGGTCGAAGCAGGCCCTCAGTACCTCACCTGTCACGGCTGCATCATTAAAAATTACACCGAAACTTGTGGAAAGGAGCTACTGCCCTTAAGGAAGTTGCAAGATCAAGGGGGAGGTACAGTCGAGTACCACCAAGGGGCACCCGACTTTAATGAGCTGTTTTTAACAAATATTTTTAGGCTTGTGCAAATAGTGAATTTTAGGTCTGCAGCGAATAGTGGTTATAATTGGAATAGTATATATCGCATATTGTAAAGAATAATAGGCATATTTGTCATGACCCAACTAACCTGCACAGCATTTTATAAAACTTAAGCAAGGCCTGTGCAAATGCCATTCTCTTTGGTTCAAAGGGAAGTGGAAACAACTTTGAATAGTAGCAGGATTTGACTTTCGGTGGAATGCAAGTGATAACCTGTAAAATATGTTACACTTTAAAATTTACTATACTTAGAGCATATAAGCTGGTTTAGCAAGCTTTTAAACTTAAAAATGATGAATCGATGTGAGGGTAATATGCTCATTTAGCCTTGAAGTGGGGCTTCACGGCAGTGCGGATTTCCCCTGGATAGGTGTTTTCACGGCTTAGCATCCTTCCACAGCAGTGAAACCACCTTTTCAGGGGTTACATGCGGACTAATATATATATATATATATATATATATATATATATATATATATATATATATATATATATATATATATATATATATATATATATATATATATATATTTGTTCATTTCGATAAAAATTTCCAATGATTTAAATTGGAATCGAAGCGAATTCAGATACTGCAACATTCGTTCGATTATTCACACATGCCTACATATTTTGAATGCTATGCAACATTTCTGTGAAAACAGATATTGCTTACTGTTAAACATGGGTGTTTACTTGGCTTCTATACAAAAAAAAAAGCTGCAAAGGAATCCGACGGTCGTGGAATTGAATCCCAGCCGCTGCAGTCACATTTCGACGGAGGTGAAAAGCTAGAGGCCCGTGTGATTAAGATTTAGGTGCACATTAAAGAACTGCATCTGGTCTAACTTCCCAGAGTCCTCCACTATGGCGTCCCTCATAATCATATTGTGGTTTTGGGACATTAAAATCCCAACAATTCATATCACATTAAAGCTGCAGAGGATCCCTGAGCGTCACTCCCTTTGTAGATGTTACATTGATGGCGGACATCACTGCGCATACGTTCATCAGCCACTGTGTAGCACGTATGCCAACACTGTGTACATACAAGAAAAAGGCAAGAAGGCAGCAAGAAATCGAGAAGAAGGTGAGGCATTCCGAAGTGGATACGGGTGAAGAGAAACCGACGACACCCCTTCTCCGACGGCTGTGTCCTAAGATTGTTGTTTTAAGAAATTAAGAATTCCTCTCAAAATGCTGCTACGATGCATGTATTCCTTGAGCGCCTCCTTGAGAAGGGAGTGGCGTTATGCAAATACAATAAAGTATTGTTGTTCAGCCGCTTTCCAAGTGCATAGTGTCCAACAACGCCAAAAAAGAAATGCTTGCATATGGTTGCCATGGGCAGCCCTCTGCTTACCATAAAAGCCCTTACTGTACCAATGATGACACAGCACTGGTGGCAAAGCAGACTGCAAGGTTACATCATGATCATCAGACTCCGTATGTGGAACACAAGCCTGCCAGCAACATTGTGAAAAAGAACAAAAGATGGCTTCGTGAAGGGTGGTCAAAAGCCTGTGAATTCTTTCTCAGATGGCTTTAGGGCTATTTGCTAGAGCTTGTTTTAGCTGCCTAGAACAGTCATGCGGATGCTAGAGTCATTTAAGCACGGTCAGCACTTGGCATCACTCAAATTTCTCTAGTGTGTGCCACTATTTTGTAGCGACACATTTTTCTAATGCTAAGGCCTTTTTGCTCTTCCTCATTGCTCAGAGCCAATGGATGGATGGATGAAATTTATTGGGTCTTTCGGAATGCACTTTAGCACGTTGCGGGCCGCTCCCACTGCGCTCTCTGCTGCGTCGCGGGCCCGTTGGACTGCCCATAACTGTTGTTCGAGTCCAGAGCTGGTAATAGCAGCCTCCCATTTGGGTGGAGGTCAGAGCCAATGTCCAACACTACACCGGGATTGGTTGGCAAGCGGCGGAGGGCAAGACTTGTATAGAACAGAGCAGATGGTATGACAGTAAAATACGGGCCGTGGTTCCTTGAGAAACAATAATAGAGCAGAAAACGATGACGGAAGCAAATGTATAAAACAAAGCGTGCTGGTCTAGGATGTCAGCTGCAGTGGGGTTGTGCAAAGTTCTTTTACGCATCTCTGTAATTTTGTGCTAATGTACTCTGGTGAACTTCTATTGTTAATTATGATCACTGAAAAGCAAAACCGTTTAGCATAGTCTTCTCTGCAGACCTTTTTATCGTCTCTCTCAAGTACTACAGCAGGTTAACTGTGTGAGCATGTTAAGGGGAGACGTGGGTCTTAAAAAATGGTTTTTTAGAAGTTGGATGAATGGCATGAAATTTAATACACTTATTCAGTTTCTTCTGCAGATTTGAAATCTCCAAGTAGATTTTAAATAGCTGCATTAGAACAAAAGATATGCAATTTCTGACACATATTTAAGCAAATTTGTTACGGGTATTTTTGGCAACTTAGCTTTGTCAAACACAAAAACAAAGTATGTGGAAAGATTGCCAGGAAGCTCATCTAGCCGGTGATGCTATTTTCTTATAATGTTGTTCACTAAATTATAATTCTCGATGATCAGAAATACTATTCAGCAAAAAAATTTCACTCATATTTTGAGTCTATTTATTTTGCATTCAAAGTTCATTGCAAACAATCAGATTAGCATCACCGGCTAGACCAGCTTTCTGGCAGTCTTGCCACAGTATACTTTGTTTTAAATGCGAATGCATTTCTTAGTCGGGCTATGTCAGGCATCCGGCGTTGTCCGCGGCGGCGCCCGCAGCGCCCGCAGGTGTTATCTCTTCGCTCTCACTCCCTCTCCCATAGCAACAGCTGCGGGCGCGCGCGCTTATCCTCGCCCCTAGCAACCGGAGAATGTGGTGCGAGAGAGTAGGAGAGGGTAGGTGCAGTGCTTCGCCGCTCCTTCTCTCGCCGTTCGCTCTCTCTCCTCCCTGCGCCCCACTCTCCCGTCCGCTTGCGCCTCACTCTCGACTGTTTGCTGGCTGGGCGCCTCTCAAGGCGATGGCAGAAGTCGGTGTCGGCGCAAGAAATGCATTCGCATTTCCTCACGATTCCCTTCGGGGAGGTGGGGGGCATTTTTTTTGTGTTTGACAAAGCAAAGTTGCCAAAAATACCCGTAACAAATATGGTCTCGGAAATTGCATATCCTTTGTTCTAAAGCAGATAATAAAAATCTAATTAGAGATTTGGAATCTGCAGAAAAAATTGAATAAGTTTGTTAAATTTCATTCAGTTCACCAAACTAATAAAAAATAAAAAAAAAAGACCCGTGTCTCCCCCTCAAATGTGCCTGCTGCTAGACTGTGGCCCATATTCACAAACCAACCTTATCTCCCATTTTCCTTATCATTGTTCTACTTTAAATATGCGTTGTGCATAAAAAGAGTAAGCATGGCAAAAGATAACCGAGGCGTTTGTGAATGTTGCCGTCATATTTGTTTATGAAGGACACTAATAGAACAGGAACAATAAGTAAACACAGCAATAAGAGAAGGTTGGTTTGTGAATACGTGTCTGTGTGTGTCAGATTTCACCACTGCTGAGATGCACAGGAGAAGCCACTGCTGTTATGTGGCGACAGACCTTCGCGTTTTATTTTCGTATAAATTTTTAAAAGAGAAGCGAGGTCAAGCATTTTGCAGCTCGACAAATCGCACTAAGCAGCAGCAGCTGTTTCACAGACGAGGCGCACAATTCTGAAAGAGTTTTCTTTTTATCTTCTATATAATCAGTGGAGCAATTCTTTTGTCCTCAGGCTGTGGGTGGGGCCGTGAGGGGCTCGAAGTGGGCACGCGTGACTCGGTCCATGCTGCTCTCGACGTGCCCCAGCCGGTCGTGCCACTGGGCGAGGCTCTCCTTGAGCTGCACCCACTGGTGTCGTCCGAAGGTGCGGTGCACCGTGGTGCCCACGATGACCTTGCGGCCCGTCTGGTCGATCTTGGCGGTGAGCATGCGCGTCCGCAGGGCCTCCACCACGAAGCCTTCGACGTCCTGCAGCTGCAGCTCCTGCTGCAGCAGTTCGAAGGGCAGCTCGCGCCGGGACTCGGCCAGCTGCATCAGCGTCAGCAGCCGCATCTTGTGCAGGCTCTGCTCGTGCGACAGACCCAGGGAGGACACAAAGTCCTTGTTTGCCTGGCGGTGGGGAAGAGAGAATCGTGAAGGATGAGCACAGCAAGGAGAGGGACAAGTCAAACATCAGTTATGGTGGCGATGCTTGTAAAAAGTTATTTAGTGGCTGCAGTACACTGTGTACGGCAGTGTACACATGTACACTGCCGTACCTAACAAAAGGGAACATGCGAGAATGTGGCCTACGCTGTGCGGTAGCTGCCTACAGCACCATCAACCAACAGCTGAATAAAGCATGTCCGCTTTTGGCTGCATCGCCCGTTGCGAGACCGAAGTGGAAGCGTAATCTAGCAGTGCTAGATTGCGCTACTGCTAGATGACACCAAAAGCAGACGTGTTATTTTTAGGCATCGGTTGATGGTGCTGTGGGCAGCCACTGCAGAGCGCAGGCCACAAGCTCATGTGTTCCCTTTCATAAAGGACAACAGTGCACTACCTATGACTCAGCGAGCTACAGTCTAGGATCACTCAAGCACACAGAAATACACCATTGAATACTGACACATCAGCACATCAGCAGACTGTGGAGATACAGTAGAATCGCAGTGGTAAGAACCTGGTTGACAAGAATTTGTCTGATACAAATTCGCAAAATTCCCCAACTGAATTCCATTGTGTAAAATGGGCCAAAATATAAATGCTCCAAATACTTTCCCACATCGCGATATGAACTCGAGTACCAAAACTGACGATCAATGGCCAACAGCAGTTTGCTCCGAAAACTTCGGACGTACATACATGGCAACACACACAGCCACAACTGAGCTTATCGTTATTCGTTTCCTACATGCCCTGTGGATGAACTCACGGTCGCTATCGATGTGATCAAGTATGGTGACAGCGAAACTCCAAGATTACATGCACATCCAATGCTCAAAGAGTCGAGGCGATGCTGCTTGCCGCAACAGCTGCAGGCAAAACCACGGTAGACACGATAATAGATAGCAATGACATAGTTCTGATGGCACGTGCACAGGCCAACGCACATGGATTGAAAGTGGAACTACCGTTTGGCACAACCACTGCGCATGAAACTGCTGTCACTATCGTCATGATCATCTATGGCCTTTTCGCAGACGGATTCCTGGGCATTACCATAATTCTTTCTGGGCTGCGCTAAATAGACGTGACACCCCTCTAAATGCACTGCCGAGGCTGTGACGTCAGCCTTTGTACTCTCACGCATAGCCTAGCATGGTGGCGTGTGTTTCTCTCGTGTGAAAAGGCCTATAGCAACAAGAGTATGAAGTTGGGCTATTGGTAACGCATAACTGATCACGTAGCACAAAAATTTGGCACAGGACAAGAGAAAGCGCTCGTCTTCGTCCTTTCTCTTGTCCTGTGTCAAATTTTTGCGCTACGTAATCAGTCTATAGCAACTACACAGCTCCGAAGGTGCACAGCTAATGCAGCAATAATTAAGCTGTAAAAAAAGCACGAAGCGTTTCGTTGTTCCTGTCGTTCACTTACATCTATGGTGGAGAGGACTTTAGCACTTAATTTTCAGTGGGCCCCATAGCAAAGACACGTTTGCGGTAGCCAGCTGCGCCATCCCTTATTGGCCCGTTTGCGTATGTCCCAGAAAAACATATGCAAGGTTCTTTCTACAGAAATAAATGTTATGGGCATAGGTATATCATAGCTTGAAAATGAGTTTAGCTAGTTCTTTGGCGATGAAATTTCGGGTGATACCATTATTTTTATCTCCCTCTCCTCCTCTCCCCCCCCCCCCCCCGCCCCCCATATTTGGGATTTGTATTACAAAGATTCTACTCTAAGCACGTTAGGCACAGCATAGCGTGCATTCCTTTTCAATAAGACTAACATCTGCGCTCTCACAAGAGTGCTGACGTTACATCGAACCATAGGCTACCCTTTAAGCGTCCCAGTGCAGCTGATGCGTTTGGTGAGGCCACAATATGCACAAAACTTCTCAACTTGCACAAAGACGTTAATCTATCTCGAAACACTTGGCTTGAAGCAAAACAATGTGGCGCAATCGGCTCCTCACTGACTGCTTCGTATGACAGCAATTCCCACAATGCGTAGGATCTTAAAGGGACCCTGAAACGGTTATTTGAAGCTTTGTCAGCGTTTAGGCTAGATCATCATCGAACCATTGGCACCACAAATTTCGCTGCACGCCGTGTACCAAGGCGGCTACGGCCAATAATATCATACCCTCCTTCTTACCCCTGCCTTGCCTCCTCAACTCATCATACACGCTGGCATCGCTGGCGATCGCAGAGCTCATGTGAGCACACTCGAAGATTTGAGCTTCGCCCAGTGATGACCTCTGAGACTGCACGCCGACAGGTTGCGTGCATCTCGGAGACCATAGCCCCAGTGCGCCCGGCAGCACGCACGCCGTCTGGCAACAGAGACATCGCGGAGGGGTTGATATTTGCTCCGACAGGTGCCGCCACCCTACCAGCCAATTTTTCGTGCGCGCACACCGCAGCCAATCAGATCGTGCGCAGACTGCGTGTCATACTGGGGAGGGGCGGTTGAAAACGCTTGTTGGGCTGAGCCGCAGTGATCTGCAGCGATTCGCAGCTTTATAGCGTTGTAATAAATTAGACAGTGTACGCAGAGAGCTTAAATTAGTCTGTAAATGAGCCTTAGAACTTGGTCTACTGGCTCAATGTGTTTGTACAAAATCATCAAAACCGTTTCAGGGTCCCTTTAATTATTCTTATGTGCGAAAGTCATGTGGCAGTGTTTCTAAATCTTAGGAGATGTCTGTAAGTATTTACAGCGCCAAAGAGCTCACTAGCTCACTACAGTGCACCTGGGGCACCAAATGCCGCAACTGCCAGTGCCCTACATACCTGATAGAAGGCGAGGTAGGCAGGACAGCTTGTCAGCCACAAAGATGGTGAGCAGGTCGTGCACGAGTTCACCCTCGAGGAAGCGCACGGGCTTGAGGGGCAGCAGGTGGTCCAGCAGGAAGGTGGTCGGGTCGGCCAGGCACGAGACGATGCAGCGGTGTGCATCATCACGAGCCTGCGATGCATTGTCCTCCGTGTAGGTGGACAGCAGCTCGACCATGACACGTGAGGCCAGCTCTCCGCCCTGGCGGCACTCCAGCAGTGCCTCGTGCAGCGCCCGCAGAAGCCGCTGCACCCGCGGCACGGGCACTCGCAGCGCCGTCATCCACGACTTCAGCTGCACAACGCGGACAAGCGTAGAAGGAGGATCATGAAGACCACCGATTGCAAAAGCCATGTATTGGGGCGGCAACAAATAGCCCTAGCGTGTGCTGTTAACCCTTCTTTTATCAATGACATGTATAGTCTGAAGAATTAGGCCCAATACAACAAGAGAGATACCATGCAGAGACATTTACAGCACAGAAAAAACGCAGACAGAAGAGATGACATGACAGACGAAACGCCGACTGACAACTGAAGTTTATGGAAGGGATACAACAGATGGAGATGCAACAAAGAAATGACAACAAAAGCATACCATGAATGATTGCCAACATCATCTATGACTGTCATGCACGTGACAGTCGCAGATGATGTAGGCAATCGTTTTTATGTTTTGTTACTTTTTGTCATGTCTCATTTACGCTGTCTATTTTATCCCTTAAATAAATTTTAGTTGCTAGTGCTTCGTCTGTAGCGTATTCTGTTCTGTGTGCGCTTTATCCGTGCTGTAAATACCTCGACATGAACGACCAACTTGGACAAAATATCGCACTCCTACGATAACACGCAATTTTAATAAACATAAGACAAGGCAAATATAATGACACAGACATCTCTGAAGTCCCATACAAGTCACGTTACGTGATCACAAACTGCATATCAGCTAAAACAGATTTATCATTATTGAAAAGCTGTTTCAAGGAAGGATAGTCTCTAATTTTCTACACTGATTAATTTTCCTCTCTACATTACCCTTTGACTGGACGTTTACTCGAACACTGAACAGACTTCACACATACCAGTACTTCGTTTGTTCACAATTAATATGTATATGTTGCATCATTCTCATTTGGGTCACTCAGCATATTTGCTTGTCTGTTTCACTGAAAACGAAAATTTTTAAACAACCCGCGATCTATACCAGCTCGTAATAAGATCACGTGCTATGTGACGCCAACAGGCAAGAAGAGTGTTTGTTCCACACTCGCCGTAATGGCAACAGGCGGCGCTGACTGATGCCCCCCTTTTAAATACACATATATACCCTATAAAGTGGACGGAAGGATGACCGCCACCGTAGCTCAGTGGCAGAGCATCGGACGCGTTATTCGAAGGTCGCAGGTTCGGTCCCTGCCTGTGGCAAGTTAATCTTTTCGTCCACTTTTCTTTCTTCACATTAACATTACAATTACTTCTAATAACATCCCCTATACTTTCCTTGGCATCATTGTCGGTTAGTTCTCATTAAAATGTTAACACGCGTGTTAGTTGCCCTACATTTGCTTTTTCGGGCAAAAGGAGACATTATTCATGCATCTGATCACACCCAAAGACCAATAACTTCTAATCCGTCATTCATAGAACTTTGTGTTTTGGTTTTTGTAGTTGTTGGTGCTCAGTCTGGCGTGGTTGTCATGATTATTGGCCCTTTCCACGATTGAGAGTGCATATCAGCGCAAACGACAAGAGGATAATACAGAAGAAAGGACATCAGCACTCTGTTCCCTTTTGTCGATTGCACTGATATGCACTCTTAATCATGTTGTACCAATACGTCCAATCCTTGTCTTCCCTTCCATGTGATATGATTTTACTTAGGCTGGACCTTATTTTCCCTTATCCATTCCTCTTTTCCACGCACGTGTGGCTTGTCATAAGCTCCGCTTAGATATGTTTTGTAGAGCAATAGAAGTTTAGTAGTAGTTCTGCACCTGCATCGTCTGTGACTTTGTCCTTGTCTCACAGCTCGTTTAAGCCCTCGCTTCCCCACTTTAGCTCAACATTAAGGTACATCAATACTTGATGGCATTAAGGTGACATGCTGAAGTTGTCGCTGGTAGTGCCGCAGCACTGCGAATGATTTGCGAAACCTTGACAAGACCTACAGTTTAGATTTAAGCGAACAGGCGAATGACGCATCGACTGACTTTAGTAATAGATCGAGCCATTTTTAAGCCGGCGTATCCCACGTCGTACAATGTGAAGAAGCCCGACGCTGACAGCCGCAACAAAGCGGGGGT
The DNA here is from genome assembly GCA_030522465.1 of Rhipicephalus appendiculatus. NCBI lineage: Eukaryota > Metazoa > Arthropoda > Arachnida > Ixodida > Ixodidae > Rhipicephalus > Rhipicephalus appendiculatus. The sequence goes on from JALIZH010026642.1 coordinate 10,454, forward strand.
GTCGCGCTGTCACGCTACCTTTGGGAGGTCGCTGAACACCGTCATTATCATGTCCGTCTTGGCGGCCGCCTTGACCAGGTTGTAGTAGACGTCGTAGCGCAGGGGGCTGTCCACGCTGAGCGCCTCGAAGAGGTTCTGAAGCACGCGCACGGCCATCACGCCGAGCCGGTTGGAAGGGGCCTGCGCCAGCTTGGCGCAGAACGCGTTCACCAGGGGCTCGCCCTCGGCGGGCACCACGTCCACGAGCAGGGAGACGATGCTGTTGAGCACCGGCCTCGATGTCCGAGTCGGAGGCCTCGCGGAAGCACACGTCGCACACGTTGATGATTTCGGCCAAGTTGAGGGCCAAGCTGGCGGGTGGCTGCTCTTCCGAAATGTCGGCGCCCAGGCTCTTGAAGTAGGCGCGCAGGTCG